>PVJI01002994.1:0-133877 GCA_004026765.1 Micronycteris hirsuta
TGTTTTAAAATACACTTATATTTATAATATTTTCCTTTATATGAATAATTAATGACTGGTCTTTAGGCCATTTCCCCTTATTTTTTGCTTCATATTGACACCATTGAATACTTTCCTATAGGCCTTAAATAATTAATTACTAATGCTAAAATTAAACATATAAGGCATGTATGTTTCACTTTAGAATTTAAAAAATATTTTTCACATAAGTTATCTCATGTACTACCCACTGCCATGCTGTTAATTGGGCCAAAATGTCCCTGTAGAACAGGTAAAGGCATTGCAACTCACAAGGGTTAAGTAGTGGGGAAACTGTGGCTCCCGAGCTCGATGTGGGAGCCAGAGTCGCTGGACCTCAAATCCCAGGGCCCCTGCTGAGGCAAGCCCATAGCCTACAGCCTGCCATGGGACTGACACACCATCTTTTCATCACTTATATCATTTTATATCTAAAACTGTGCTCAGTTAATTTTCAGGGTCTTTCCAAAACTTTTCTGTCTTCCCAAAGTGTATTTAAACCATACCAAGATGGAATCAGAAATGAGTGGGTTGCCTCATTTTCTTAAATCCAGAAGTAGCTGTATTTCTGTAGCTGTATTTGCATTGTTTGCATTTTTAATGTAATGTAAGAATTTGGGAGTAGGCAATAAAATAACGTATCAATAATGATTACAAGCTCTGGAGCTCCACTGCTTAATGTCAAATCTCAGTTCTGAGATTTCTTAGCTGTTAGATTGTGAGTGGTCCTCAATTTTCCTGTCTGTGAAATGATTATACTACATCCTACAATTATAGCAATAATTGAAGACTCAAGATTTTAAAACACTTAACAGTTTTAAACATTAATATTAAAACTTCAATAGTTTTTGACTTATAATGAGTGCTAAGAAAATGTTAACCAAGATTACCACTGTGATGAAGGTAGGACACACGGCCATCGGATGGCTTTCTCAGGTGGTATGAAAGATGCCCAGAAAGATCATTTCTCATCCAAGCCAACGTGCCTTTTACTAAACAGTTTTATATCAGCTGTCTTATAAGTGAGCAACAATATTTCTGCATAGAGTTAATATCAAAAATTTTACTGTATATTTTTAGTGTTCCTATACTTGCAAATAAATTGATAAATCTACCTGCAGATACTTGAATATAATAAATCATAGTTACATTGATATAGTGAATGCATAGCCTGATATAACCTATGTATTATTTATGCATTAACACATTTGTTTTTATTGTTAAATTCTTTGGAATGTCTGACAAAGCAAATTTTGATAAACAAGTGATACTATAATGTAATGTAGACTTCTTTTTAGGACAATGAAAGTATATAGAGCACAGGTGGCAAACACCAGGCCCGTGGGCTGAATCTGGCCCTCCTCCTTGTTTTATCCAGCCCGGCACCTTGTTTCTATCCGGTGGCAGTGCCGAGCTCTCGCTTAACTGTTAAGGAGTAGTTACATTTATACAGTCCTAAAATTATATTCGGCCTTTTGAAGGCAACCATGAGGCTGATGTGGCCCCCAGTGAAAATGAGTTTGACACCCCTGATTATAGAGAATGCTTTCGATATATAAAAAAAGCAGGAGGTTAGTAGATTCTGGGGTTCTGTCTGCCCCTAAATGTGTGACATATTTGACACATAAATGAATATATCCAGTTCTGTTTTTTGCCTCTTAACATGGCAGGTTTTAAGTAGGACATCTCCAAAATAACTGTCTGCTATGACATCTTAGATTCTGTCTGAATAATTTAGAACCTCATAATTATAATTATTGATAAGTGTGAAGTAGATAGCAGAAGCATTGTCTTAAAATTCTGACCCTGAATGGCAGAGGGTCTGGAGGAGGTCCACTTCTTCGGAGGATATCTGTCTACTTGATTTGACACGCTAGCATCTAGCAATTACCACCCCTCACACTTCATTTAAGACTCTGAGATATCTCTTCACTGTCCTGAGGAGTAAAACCTAAGTCTTAAAATAACTGCTAGGCATCACAAGCTGGACTCAACTAGACCTCCAGTCTTGTCTCCGCTTACATTCTACCCTCAAGAACACCGAGGCCCCTTTCTCCTCTGGGCTGTCACTAATGCTCTTTGCTTCTCCTGAAATTCTTCTCTCCTCATCTGACCCGCTCCTGCCCCTAACTAAACTCATCCTTTTAGCATCGGTTTAAATATAGTTTACGGACTTCTGTGTTTAATCACAGTGTTTTATGCAGCGAAGACAAGATCACACATAAGAATCCAGTTTTAGGCATCTCTTTTAAAATGAAGAGCTGGCAACATTTGGGTCCATGTTTTTACACAGCAGCTGGAATCAGTAGCTCTTAAGGTGGGTCCTGAAGCTTTAGAATATATATATATTCTATAAATTTATATACATATATTTTAAAGTATATTTTGAGAAATATCACCTCCAATAAGTAGAGTTTATAGAATATATATGTATATTCTATTCACTGATTCACTCAGGCATATTCATTGTTTCTTCACATATGGTTATCTGGTGTCAACCTCTAGCTAAAATTTGAAGTAAGCCAGGCGGTGAGGGACAAATACCACATGATCTCACCTTTAACTGGAACATAATCAACAAAAGCAAAAAGCAAGCAAAACATAACCGGAGACATTGAAATTAAGAACAACCTAACAATAGCAAGGGGGTAGGGGGGAGGGGACAATGGGGAGAAGGGTTTTCAGGAACCACTATAGAGGACACATGGACAGAACCAAGGGGGAGGAGGGAGGCAGGGAAGGGAGATGGGGTTGGAAGGGGAGGGGAGGGGAGAGGATGCAGACAACTGTAATTGAACAACAATAATTATTAAAACAATTTTTTTCCTTTCTCAAAAATGCCTTTCCTTGTACCCTTTGAATAGGTACCTCCTGAATATACCTTTCACAGCACCCTATATTCAAACGTATTTAACATTTAACATATTCTTCAACATATTTAACATAATTTCAAGAGTCATTTTTTCCAGGAATATAATTGTAATCACTTATATGTACTCCCACTGGATTGTACATTTATCGAGGGCCAAGATTTTGTTTTATCTACCACCCTATACTTGTACCAAACACTCTGCTGAGTCTGTGCTACATTCTTGCCAACAATGTTTGAGTGTTTGGTATATGCCAGACACTGATCTGGTGTCTTAATAGCTAAGTGATGAATGGATGAATGAACTGACAATTCAACACAGAACCCCTGGATGGAAGCCCTAAGAGTAAATGGGAAAATTTACATAAATCAGTGGTCTAAAAGTATGCCACACCACAGAAAGAACGATCAATTTTATTAACAAGTTCAGTTTAGTCATTGGAAGGTATATGTTTTAGAAATGTTAAGTAAATAGAAATACTTAAAATAATGACAAAACAAAAATTAACAATGCAATATATTGAACATGTACTATCTACAAAGGAAGTTAAAATAAATATCCTGAATTTATTTTAATCTACCTTAATAGAGTTCAGTAGCTTATGTGATATGATCACATGTTATGCTAATCATAACTCAGAACATTAACAAAAAGTAGTCTCTTTTGAACGAGGACTGCTTAACCTGGGGCCATGATATTTAGGGGGAATCTATGCATTTCAGAAATATTATTCACCCTTTATGTACTTTTGCATTTTTCTGGGGAGAGTTTCCTTCTTTTTCATAAAATGGTTCCTTCTTTCCAAACTAACCACTAAAGATAAAGGGATGAAATTATCTAATGCCACTAAAACTGTGGGAATATGTAATAATGTTAGAGAGTGTTTTAAAATAATGTTGATTAAAAATGAAGAAAAAATATAAATTGAGGCCCTGCCTGGGTAACTCAGTTGGTTAGAGCACTGTCACAATACGCCAAGGTTGTGGGTTTCCTCTCTGGCCAGGCACATATAAGAAGCAAGCAGCTCTGCCTGGTGTAGCTCAGTGGATTGAGCATGGGCTGCGAACCAAAGGGTCGCCAGTTTGATTCCCAGCCAGGGCACATGCTTGGGTTGCAGGCCAGGTCCCCAGTGGGGGCCATGTGAGAGGCAACCACACATTGATGTTTCTGTTCCTCTCTTTCTCCCTCCCTTCCCTTAGGTCTAAAAATAAATGAATAAATTCTTAAAAAAAAAAGAAGCAAGCAATAAATGCATAAGTAAGTGTAACAAAAAAAATCAATGTTCTCTCTCTGTCTCTTAAATCAATAAACAAATTGTTTAAAAATTTAAAGTGTATTTTGAGAAATATCGCTTCCAAGAAATAGAATTTATAGAACATGTAGAATGTCCTCTATTGACAGAAGTCATCTGTTTTTAGGTAATTATTATTCTCTTCTATTTATTTCATAAAACTTTTAAGGTATAAATTTTCAATTTTTCTAATATATTTTCACATTATATTAGAAAAATCAATATCTCAATTTAAAGGCATTTAAATAAATAATATAAAATAAAATATCTCCAATATGTTCCTCACCATCATCAGATTGTCCTGAGGAAAAAGAATTATCTGTTTATCCAGGGAATTTGGTGCTAATAAAAAATGTCTTCTGATACATTTAATCTGAGCAGGTATTCTTATCCTACTGCTACTGCAGGGAGTGCAAACGTTCCTCATTAATGTACGAATTAGATTCAATTCTCCAACTCTTTACAGTTAGAAAAACTGATCTTTATGTCCTCAAAGTTCTTTGATCAAAGGGAATATTTATTGTATGCTTTTTGCAGACAACCTGGTTTGTAATTCCCAAATTGGACTTTGAAAAGCTTTCTCATTCCAAACTGGCAGTTCTCTAAGGACACGAGGAGCAAAACTCCTGGTCTCCCTCAGTGTATCACCTCCTGTGAGATTTCCTACCTTTTAATAGGTTTCACTTTATTTAAACTATGGAAAACTTTGAGAACAAAGTTGTATTTTATAATATGTCTAAATGCGACAGAAATTGCTTAAACTGTGATTATGCTTATTTTTTATAACACTGAGTTTTCACATGCACTTTATTTTGGAGGGACAATTTCACGACACATTACATACAGAATAGCTGTTTGACTGACTATTTAGAAAACAGTATTTTTTAATGGCAGGGTAATTGTTTGATCATTCTATTGTCAGTTGCAGTCACAGGTCCTTAGAACTGGATGGGACCTAAGGGGTTATCTGGTGTATTTCCCCGTCTGATGCCTACAGTGTCTCTTAAGTTTCTCTAGCATTTCCTTGAACACCTGAGCAACCTAGGACATATTATCTTATTTGGCAGAGTTTTCTGAATCCTATAGCTTAAATTTTAGATAAAATTCTCCAGTGGATGAAATTTAATTTTTTGAGATGTTTGTGATGTTTTTCTCTGTTTCTTAGGGTGATAGGGAATAAGTCTCATAATTCTTTCAGATCCTAGATGGAAAGCAATCGCTGTAAACTACAGTAAACCAGTGTAAATTAGACTAGCAAAAAGGTAATTTATGGACTCAAGGCAGGACTCAGTGGAGTTTTGTCCTCAAGCGTACGGCGTAATTAGCAGTTGGGGTTCCTATGTGGAAAACTCGCTCAGTGCAGAATGATAGTCTTATTCATGGAAAAATAGTTACACTTGACATACGTTTAGCTGTTTTATATACTGTTAAACTATATTGAATTAACAATAAACTAAAACTATTATTTTGGTATATTTTTCATGTTTTTCTCATACTGTCTTTTGTTTGTGAATTCCATTTTAGAACCAAATTGTGGGGTTTATAATTATTATATTTACTTTGTATAATATAGAGAATGATGATAGCTGGTAAATATTTTCTGGGATTTTAATACTGTCATTCAATACACTAGTCATTTCAGAACTGGATCATCATAAGTTTTATGAATGTATAATTATGTCATTAGATGATATAGTGCATATAGCTCACCTAATATTACACTTAATACAGATCTGTTCAAAGAATATTTGAAGCAAATTATACTTCCATTCAAACCATTGTGGAAAGGGTTGAATGGGATGGAGCACAAGATAAGACTCTGTCACATAACTTTACTCTTGTCTAATGTGAGTCTGACATTCAATTAATCATTGCACTGTCTACCTTAAGTCTCATTTAGGCTCTCCTTTGCCAGTTTGGGATTAAGCAAAAGACTTGTCAAAAGCCTGGCTGATACACACACACACATTCATTTACACTTATATACATATACTTTCTTTTCCATTATTATTTTAATTAATGTTTCAAGTGAAAAATATTTTACCATGGATTTAACATTGCTTATAACCCAAAGTTTCTTATTTGGCAAAGTGTAATATATTATATTCAAAGAAAATAGAAATGAATTAATATGACATTACAGTTCTCGGTTATCACTTTCCTTTCTAGGTACTTAAGAAATGTCTACTTAATAATTTATTTGCTAGCAAGCTATATTGATTTCCTAATCTGTGGTTTACAGATTCTACCTTCTAAGCATCTGACTAATCTTTCTAGTATTTCTTAGACTTTTCCATGCCAGCATGGAGGCCACACTGGGAAGCTGGGATGCACCGTTCGCATCCCCCTTCCAAGACTGATGCACTTACTCCTCGCACCTTGCCGCTGGCGGTCTTCACCTCTCAGCTCTGGCTAGAAATTTCTCTCAGCTAAAGAGGGCTGCCTGGCCCAAAGCCATCCATGCCCCTTCCTGGGGGCAGCCTTCATCTACAGACTCCTCCACTGCAGGACAAGGACGCACCCCTTGTGATAAGGGGATAATGCGGAAGGGCCATCCTAGCCTCACAGCTCTCCGCGGGCTTAGCTGAGGTCTTTGTTGTAACTGCTTTGTAGCCAAGTTCTCTTTTTGCCAAGCCTGCCTTCTTTCTTCCTGTTTTACTTGTGTGGGTGCCAAGAACACTTCCTAATAAACTTTGATCATGTTACTCTCCATCTCATGGTCTGCTTCCCAGGACATTCAGCTTGGACCCGTTTCCCAAACCAAGTTTTCTCATCTCTAAATTTCTCATCTCTAAATTCTCCAAACAATGACAATCCATTTTTACACTTTAACTCTAGTCTTGCTTGAAATTCACTTCTTTCTTAAATCTTTTTGTTCCCTTTTAGTCATATCTGAACACACAAAAAACATTCTTAGATCACTAGAGATTATTGTTTAGCTATAATAATAGCTAAAGAGAAATGTTACTGAAAGTTTGATTATCTCAACCTTCTGAGTGTTAGTGAATTGATACAACAGTATGAATGAAGATTGTGAGTCAAAGGATAGAGAGAGTATGGTTTCTAGAATATATCATTTGTTTAGTGATGTCATTCACAGTTAGCCTCAGGCTTATTTCTCTCAAAATCAATACCATGTATTCAGTTAATAAAAGTTATCAATACAATTTATTCATTAAGTGTTTTTTTAAACTATTGGAATTAATTAAAACTCCTTGATATGATTTCAAACTTCCTAAATTTATTGAGACTTGTTTTGTGTCTTAGCATGTAGTTTATCCTAGAAAATGTTCCATGTACACTTGAAAAGCATGTATATTCTGCTGCTTTGGGATGAAATGCTCTGTAGATGTCAAATGAATCCATTTTATCTAGGCTGTCATTGAAGGCTGCTGACTCATTGTTGATTTTCTGTCTGAAAGATCTATCTAATGGGTGTTAAAATATCTTATTATGACTGTATTTCTGTCGATCTCGCCCTAACTGTCCATCATGATTAGCCTTACATCTTATGTGCTCCCGGCTAAATGGCTGCAAACAAAATTTTGTGTTTTGGTCCTTTAAGTGGTTCTCTACCTTTCCAGCCACCTTTTCCTGGTGGATAGAAACCCCGCTGTTTTTCACAGCTGATGTTATTTTGATTTTTTCCTGGTTCTGGTGCTCTGGGCTGGGGAGCTCAGCTTCGGGTTTAGATCCCACCCTACTCAGGGGGACACCCCAGCCTCTGAAATACCCATCTGGAATGCCAGCTGCCGCCTACCGGAGCCCAGGCAGCCCTCTCCAGCCTCCACGTTCCTACCAGCCTTGATGTGGTGATGCTGTTTCTCCTCTAAAAATTGTAGTATTCTGAAAAGGAAAGTTACATTCTATTACTCCAAATTATAGAAAGTTTTAGTGTATATGTATTTTTTCAATTGGCCTTATACTTAGAAAAGATTTCTTGAACCTAAAATTTCACTTGCAACATTCAGTTTCTGACGTCCTATATATTAAATCACATAATATACATGTAGTACCTAACAAAGTAGATTGTGGACTTTTTCTACCTTAATAAGCTGGCTATTGGTTTTTTGTTTGTTTGTTCGTTTGTTTTTGGTGCATCATGTCTGTATTTACTTAGCTATAGTAAATTCTTTTTTAAATATATTTTATTGATTGTGCTGTTACAGGTGCCCCATTTCCTCCCCTTTATTCCCCTCCACCCTGCACACCCCCTCCCACCTGCATTGCCCCCTTTAGTTCATGTCCATGGGTCATATATATAAGTACTTTGGCTTCTACATTTCCTACACTATTCTTAATTTCCCCCTATTCTCTACCTACCATTTATGCTATTTATTCTCTGTACCTTTTCTCCCTGTCTCCCCCTCCCAACCCACCTCCACTGATAACCCTCCATGTGATCTCCATTTCTGTGATTCTGTTCCTGTTCTAGTTGTTTGCTTAGTTTCTTTTTGTATTTGTTTTTCTTTTAGGTTCATTTGTTGACAGTTGTGAGTTTGTTGTCATTTTACTGTTAATATTTTTTATCTTCTTTTTCTTAGATAAGTCCCTTTAACATTTTATATAATAATGGCTAGGTGATGATGAACTCCTTGAACTTGACCTTATCTTGGAAGCACTTTATCTGCTCTTCCATTTTAAATGGTAGCTTTGCTGGATAGAGTAATCTTGGATGTAGGTCCTTGCCTTTCATGATTTGGAATACGTCTTTGCAGCCCCTTCTTGCCTGCAAGGTTTCTTTTGAGAAATCAGCTGACAGTCTTATGGGGACTCCTTTGTAGATAACTGTCTCCTTTTCTCTTGCTGCTTTTAAGATTCTCTCTTTATCTTTAATCTTATGTAACTTAATTATGATGTGCCTTGGTGTGTTCCTCCTTGGGTTCAACTTCTTTGAGACTTTATGAGCTTCTTGGACTTCCTGAAAGTCTATTTCCTTTGCCAGATTTGGGGAAGTTCTTCATTATTTGTTCAAATAAGTTTTCAATTTCTTGCTCTTCCTCTTCTTCTGGAACCCCTATGATTCAGATGTTGGAATGTTTAAAGTTGTCCTGGAGGTTCCTAAGCCTCTCCTCATTTTTCTGAATTCTTGTTTCTTCATTCTGTTCTGGTTGAATGTTTCTCTCTTCCTTCTGCTCCAAACCGTTGATTTGAGTCCTGGTTTCCTTCCCTTCATGGTTGGTACCCTGTACATTTTCCTTTATTTCACTTTTCATAGTCTTCATTTTTTTTTCATCTAATTTGTGACCATATTCAACCAATTCTGTGAGCATCCTGATTACCAGTTCTTTGAACTGTGCATCTGGTATGTTGTCTATCTCTTCATCACTTAGTTGATTTTTTCTGGAGCTTTGATCTGTTCTTTCATTTGGGCCATTTTTGGGGGGAGGGGGGTCTTGGCACATCTGTTACATAGTAAGGGGTGGAGCCTTAGGTTTTTACAAGGGTGGAGCAACTCCGGTAGCTGAATTGTTATGCTGTATGTGGGGGAGGGGAGGTCCAAGAGGGAACAATGCTGCTTGCTCTGCTCTCTGCCGGTTTTCAGTCACTTGCCCTGCTACCCACAATCAAATTGGGCCCTTCTGGTGCTGATTCCAAGGTGGGTGGATTTCTGTATGCTCTAGGACCGTGTGTGTCTCTCCAACAAACTTTCCTATGAGACTGGGAGTTTCTCCCATTGTCACCTCAACCCCCAGGGTGTTTTCAGCCAGAGGCTTTGAGGTTTTATTTCCCCACACTGGAACTCTGGGTTTCTTGGTCTGTCTCACTCCCCAGTTGTTCCTCCAGGTTTATCTGCACACAAATGTGGAACCATCTGGTCCGCCAGCTGCCGCCTTGCCATGCATCCTCTCTACCTGGCTGCTCATCTCCACCCCTCCTGCTGGTCTGGATTAATGTTTCTTCTTTAACTCCTTGGTTGTCGGACTTCCATACAGTTTGATTTTCTGTCAGTTCTGGTTGTTTTTGTTTTTAAATTTGTTGTCCTTCTTTTGGTTGCATGAGGAGGCACAGTGAGTCTATCTATTCCTCTACTTTGGCTGGAAGTCCTAAATTCTGATAGATTCAGATCTCTTCAGTCTTTGAATTTACAGACTCATGTGATAATAGAGGTGTCTATCTTTCCTGTATGACTATGAGATTCTTGAAGTCCAGAAGCAGATCTTCTATGTGTAATTTTTAGTTTAGCAAAATTCTAGGAACATGTTAATTTGTGCATACTTATTTATTGTGCTTTATTTAGTATGGTAGGAATTCTACCTTATAGCTTTAGCCAAATTATGTAATAGATTTTTATATGTCAAGGTTCTTTGTTGAGTTACATCTCTTTTCCTGGCTTTATAATATCCAGAAACATCCCCTTGAAGTTATATAGTAGGGTGTCTATTGTTATCCATCTGGTCCCTATCTCACATTGCTTCCCCCAATCTTCCTGCCTAAACTGTTCACAGAAAATTTCCTGTCCTAGACTTAATGCTCAGTCATTTCTCTGACTCCACCTCACACACACTGACACAGGTCCCTAAACTCTGTATTATCACGTGTTTTTATAGTAATTCGTTAATTATTTGAATATCTATTACTCAATAAATACTGTGTTGCTGTGGAACCAGGGAGAAAAAAGCAGATATAGTCATTGGTTCCTTGATGTTTACAAATGCAAATATTAATGAAATCATAGCATATTAACATATCATTACAGTATTATGTTTTCTCTAAATTAACAGCACAGAGTTACAGAGGAATAAAGAGCAATGACTAACTCTAGAATACTTAATTTCTCTAAAAGAACGTACGTACTAAGACATCTAATGGAATTGGTAGATTAACTGTGACAACTTGATTGCTCCTTATTCTTATCAGCTGTTAAGAACATATGTGATATAGTCACTATCAAGAACCAAAGAAAATGCACATAGAAAAAATGTCCTGGTCTAGGCAAAGAGAAGGCATTTGAATGAAAAACCATTACTCAAGCATTAGCTCTGTTGTCATTCTCAACAACTTCTGTTTTAATAACAAATAAAAGTGAAGTGTAGCATATAGTGTTTACAGAGTATCAATATGAAATATCAATTACATCTTCTAAAATTACTTATAAAATATTTTTTAAATTTATCCCTGGCTGGTGTAGCTCATTGGATTGAGCACGGGCTGGGAACCGAAGGGTCCCGGTTCAATTCCCAGTCGGGGCACATGCCTGGGTTACAGGCCAGGTCCCCAGTGAGGGCCATGTGAGAGTCAACCATACATTACTGTTTCTCTCCCTCTCTTCCCCTCTCTCTAAAAATAAATAAATAAAATCATTAAAAAAAATTTTTTTTAATTTACAAAATTTGTTTACATTTGTATCCAAGGTAAGTAAATCAGCAGAATCTTTCTTCAATGTTGAATACCCCATTTTTAAAAATCTATTTTTAGAAATATGGGATACAGAGTTAGAAAATTAAAGATACATCACCTTGCACAAGTTTTCTTCTTATGTTGGAATCAGATTTCTTCTTTCTAGACAAGCGCCCATCAATGGTAACCATCAGCCTTAATAATGAGAATAGGCTCTGGAGCCAATATTTTTTAGCTTAGATCCTGACTTCACCACTTACTAGCTGAGTGACCTTGAGAAAATTACATAATTTCTTTGTGCTTTGTATTTTTTGTGTATCACATGAGGTAATAAGAACATGTACAAGAGAAAGAATTTGGATTAAATAAAATGTGTATAATACTTACAATATTGCTTAACACAAAGTGAATGCTCCGTAAAAATTAGTTATAATGTATTATTATACATAATAAGTCATCCCATGTAAGTAGATTGATCTAACTCCTTCTGGTATTCTGTGCTCAATCGAAAAGGCTAACATCGATTAATATGACTAAAATACAGCCTCCTAAATTATTCATGCACTTCCTCTTTTGTCCCCTTTTCTACACACAGCCAATGGCTATTATTTTAAAACTCAATCAGATAAGTTAATTTACCTGCTTGAAACAAACATAATTGATCAACAAAGTAATTTTTGAGTGAAGTCCAAACTCTTACCATGTCCTACCACATCCTACATGATATTACCTCTGCCCCACTCTCCAGATTCACCCCCAACCCCACTGAATATGGCAATCCACCCACACTGGCGTTTTCTTTTCTCTTTTACTGAATAGGTGTCAAGCAAGTGGCATTCGTTACATATTATCATGAATAAGAGTCTGAGCACTTCTGCCTGCTGCATTTTAGTATCAGAACAATCAAGGAAAATACAACACAGTCCAGCACCGAATGAAACAACACTTACTTATACAATGAAACAGATCAAGATCAGCTCAGTAGTGAATGATCACCCATAGCTGCAGGTCCCTCCCAGCAATCAGTGCAGGGTCTTCACCCCTCTGCTAGCATCCCTTTTGTGTCAGAGAACAAAGGACCATGCCTGCTCCCCACAGGAGATGGATATAGCAGTGGGGATGTCCAGGTATTTATCACATAGACACTTAACAGAACAAAGGATACACATTGAATCTGAAACCGTAAGACACTCCCAGGCAAGGCCACAAGCTCAGCACTGGCTGTGAAGTATCATTCTCTTGTTAAGAAAGTGTTGGAGGCCCAAGGCCCATTCATATGGAAATTAGAAGACACACGCACAAAACTTGCCTACAGTAGGCCTTCTGTACTTGCTGTTTCTTAAGCCAAAAAGTATTATCTACACGCACAGATTTATGAGTTGCTGGTATATATTAGACAATCAATGGATATAGAGTGGGTGAACGGATTCTATTTCTAACCTCTATTCTTGGTGATAACATCTATAACACATAAAAATAGCTGTTGGCTTTTTCTGGAAACAGGTTCTTATAAACTGCTCATGTACTGGTTTTCCTGAGTTACTCCTATCTTTTATTTAATAGGTACATTTAGAAAAATTCTTTCTCATTTTTCAAGCAAAAAGAGTAAGTCTCTGGAGGAAAACAATTTTGTATGCATTCTTTATTTCCATCACATGGGATTGATTTAGTGTTATACAAAGTCACTTAATGCCTCAAATTTTTTCATCTGTTAACCTGCCACCTGAGTTATTTACATATACACAGTAGATATCAAATATCACTGCTATTGTTATAACTTGATATCTACACATTTGTGATTAGTTCTTATTCCAATTTTACCCAGGATAAAACTGAGGCTTAGAGATAAGAAGTAAATTAACCCAGGTCTCCTAGATGGTAGGTGATACATATAAATGTCCCTGTTCTTGTTCAAACTCAGTACTACCAGTGTAGAATATTTGTTTCCACTTACGTGGTTCATTTACTGTAGCAACACCTACAAAATCCAATACTTGATTAGCATTTTGCACCAGTTCCCATTAGCAAACAGCTTATTGACCTGCATTCTACTGTATGCATGCAGGAAAGGACTTCTGACCAGAACTCCTGGTAGGTGCCCTCAAGATCAGTTTAAGATGTGGCAAACCTTATTTATGCTTTGTATAGAAACTATTTAAGTCCATTTCCCTCAAAAGAAATTATTCTTGGGGCATCTGATTCAATGTTAAAAGCTTAAAAAAAAGTTGAAATACTTCTGTCCCCAGGAAGATGGAGTATGTGTATTTTTCCCTATTTCTTCCACTAAGTATGTGGTTATTAAAAAGCAGCATGAAGGATTCTCATGATGGTAGAAATGTTTTGTATCTTGACTGCATCAGTGTTAATATGCTGGTTGTTATACTTTACTATAGTTTTGCGAGCTGTTACCACTAGGGGAAACTGGGCAAAGATATATGAAATTTCTCTAACTTATTTCTTACAAGGTGATGTGAATCTGTAATTATCTCAAAACTTGAAAAATGTAATTAAAAATTGCTCTCTGTATACAATAATATACACAAGGAATTCAACTACTTAATATGCAAACATTTCCAATATATTAATGAGAAAATTATGAGCGCCCCATTCTATAATTAGAACATGGATGCCGGGTGGTGTAGCTGACTCCACTGCTCACTAACTTTGCGTCACAGGGCAGAGCGCTCAATTTCTCCAAGGCCTGGTGCCCTGTATCGGGTGTAAACCATACTGTCTGCCTTGCAGAGGTAATCTGAGGGACAAAAGAGACACTGACCCTCTAAAACACACTGCCTGGTTTCCTCAGTGAGTAATGGGTGCACTTAATCTCCTCAGAAGCTATATATAACAAGGTACAATATTTTATTGAAAAAACTGGCAAATTGTAAAGGATTTTGATCACAACATTATCTAAAATAACAAAAAAGTTTATAAATACTCAACAAATAAGAAAAGTATGAATTTTTCATGTTGGCCATTTTATGACATTATTTTAAATGCTTTTATAACGTAGAAAAACCTTGACTAATATGAAAAATATTCACCTTATATTGACTAAAACATTTATAAAAATATACTGTATGCAGTATGACTTTAAACATAGATGCCAAGAGTGTAAGTGCAGACAAACAAAAAAGAAATATATTCTAATTGTGGTAGCACAGTAGCAAACTAGGTTCACAGACCTTCAAAACTGAGCAGAATAATTGCCATTTTGTGTTTGAAGGGATGAAAATATAAATCCTAGTGAATAGCAGCTATATAGAAATGTACCTGCTGTTCTGTAATAGGCAAAGCGGCAAAACATAAGTATGTTAAAGAGGATTACACGGAAAATCACGTTTGCATTTGAAGTGGAACCATGTGGGGAATAATGCCAATGGTAACATGTTCTGCACCTTAACTGGCACTTTCATAGTGTATTAAGCAAACTTATATTATATTACCCCAATGCCTGAAAATCTCTGGGTACTCTATTCACTCACTCTTGATTATAAATACTATTTTTACTTCCATGTATTTATTTCCCCCAGTGGAAGTTTTTAAATTTGTTGGTTGCTTTTCTCCCCTTAATACAACTGTGTAAAAGGTAAGTATTCTAGAATATTACTGAGCTCTGTTGAGAACAGTGGCAAAAGAGATCTCTGTCAGAGTAAAAATAAATTTCACCCAAGTTCAGTGATACTTTGTGAAATCATTTGCATAATTATGGTTATTGGTTGAAGAAGTTTTTTTATTTGTAAAAAAATATCTTTGTTCCATATTGTGAAAATAATGTAGAGAATTGTAAATTTCATCCACAAATCAGTTTAAGATACAGAAAAAAGTCAAGTAGTCAAGTAAATAAAGTAGAAAAAAGTAAATTCCCATAAAATAAGTTTGAAGACAGGAAAATACTTAAATATTAACTAGCAGGAAAATACAGCAAAACATGAACTAGCGTAATTAACCTACTAGCAGAAAAATACATATCTCTTGATGTAACATGGCCACTATAACCTCATTTTGGTGATATGTTTCACAATGGAATATTCAATGGAAACAAAGTTAGCAAATGTTTTTTATGGGAGGAAAAACATTCATTTGCTAAGGTTTGTTGCATAAAAATTCCCCTTTTTGATTCAATGGATCATAAAATGTTTCTGGATTTTTCAGTTGCGTATGTGTATGTGAAGAAATATTTTGCAAACCAATGATAAGAGAAGTAGCCATACCCTTTCTAATGAAAAGGCTTACAGTTTTGTCCACCATTTGATGAAATTGGTAAGGCATATGATAGAATCATGTATATTTTCAACCCACATTCTAAAAATCTGTAGAGATTATTTAAATCAGTTTGTCCCAATCAAAATTATTTTCTAGTCAGAGAGAAAAAGAGAAAAAGAAAAGAAGATAGAGCAAGAAAATACCTTAATCAATGCTTAGCAAGAGGGAAGCGGTGACAGTTAGTGAGCCAGCAATTTCCTCTTACCATCTCCCGTCTGCTCTGCATCTTCCCGGCCAAGTGCCTCAGTGATCTCTGAATTCATACCTCCGGGAGCTGGTGAAACTTTATTTCCATAAGTTCTGATATAATCATTAAGATTAAACAGGAAATAATCTAAACAGAATAGAAGTCATTTTCTCCCCAATAAAGTGTTCATACTTTTTTAAAAGTATAGAAAAATTTCCTTCTCCCTTAGCAAAGGGCAAAAGTGAATTACCTTTCAATTCATTACATATTCAGGATAAAAATTTTTTAAGTCAATGTTTTTTTATTCCTATTTTTGAACCTTTATTGACAATTTAGAGTATATATCAGTATTTATCACTATTAGGCATACTGGCATGTAAATTTTTCCTGTGCTACCTTGACTTTCCTTCTTTTCCTTCCTTCCTTCCTTCCTTCCTTCCTTCCTTCCTTCCTTCCTTCCTTCCTTCCCTCCCTTCCTTCTGTTCTGTTCTTTTGCATCAGCTGCATAAGATGAACTTCTTTCAATGGTCTGAAAGTTGTTTCTTTCAGAGAAACAAAGAACATAATTTAGATTGCACTGGACCTATCAATAGAAATGAAACAAAGGGATTTATTTTGTGTTCATGTATATGTAAAAGTAAAGAACAAATGGAACCAAAATGCTTAGGGCAAGCAAATTATCTCTTTTGTCTCAAGTATACTGAAAATGTCTTCAAAACACAGAATTTACGTTGTTTGAGTCAATAAATTACTCAGTACAAGTGTCCTGCTCTTCTCTTCGTACAATATAATTAACAAACTAAACAGGGTGTACAGTGAATCCAGGTGTAGAGATGATATTCAATTAAAAATGGGACTACTTCCAATGATTCGATTTGTTTTGAGTTATAATTATTGAGCCTTTGCACTGTAGCACAGTAGAATCATTTAAAAGGGGGTTAATTTTGCTTTTCTGAGAGTGAATTACTTTAGTCTTTTTTCCAATGAATAGTCTGTACTTCCTTTTTAATGTATTTTTTCTGAGCAGCATGATTTTCTGTAATACTTCCACTTTATTTTGATATATGTAATGTATCTGTCACTCCACTTATTCGAACTAGGTCATTCCTTCATTAAATACTTTTTATTATTTTAAGCCAAGCACTGGGCTAGATGTGGGAGATAAAATGGTAAGGAAGACATATGTGGTATCTTTCTTCATGAAGCTTATATTAGAGTAAGAGTGGCAGAAATAACATAAACAATGTATAATTAAATACAAAAACAGTCTGTGACAACTAATAATTGGAGGCAGTCATTTTAAATAGAGTAGGTGGGAAAAAACACTTTGGGGAACATTAAGCTGATCTTGGATGATTTACTAGAAGTCAGTCGCATTAGGGGGGGTGGGAGGTTTTACTGGGACAAGAGTGAATGCTTTGAATCAGGAAAAGTTTTGGCGTGTTCTATCAGTTTCCAGAGGACACTGTGGATAGTGGAGAGTGAACATAAAAAGAATGGTCCTATTTTAAGTTGGTGATGTAGGTATTAGTCAAATCACAAAGGAAATTGTATGTTATGGTTAAAATTTTGGATTTTATTCTGAGGGTAATGAGAGGCATGAAGTTTTGTTCTTAGCGGTGAAGGGGCATGCATTAGGTTATGGCTACGCCTGGAAAGTACACCAGTAATAGTTCAGGCAAATTATGGCTGTGGCTTGGTTATGAAAAATAAAGAGAACTGAATACATTTGACCCATGTTATCAAAGAAAAATTTCAACAAACCTTGATCCTATTTGAAGATAGGATATCCAGCATATTGTTATTATTCTGTAATAGAGTTTCTCAACAGCTGCACTATTGACATTTTGATTCTGACACTTCATTGGTATGGGGTTTTCGTGGTATGGGGCATTCTTGACCTCTATGTACTAGATACCAGCAACCCACACATACATACACACCTGTCTTGAAAATAAAAAAATTAGTCCAGGCATTGCCAAATGTCCTTTTAGGGACAAAATCTCTGCCAGTAAAGAATCACTTCTCTATAGTGATAGATTTAGTACCTGGCTTATTAAAGAGAAACAAGCAGGGAACACAATAAAATACTGGAAAACACTGAATAAGAACAGCAGAAAGAAAAAAAGAATCCCTCCAAATGAAGAAAATTTAAGAGGTTTCTGAGGCAAAATCAAGTGTACCAACATCTGCATCATAGGGGTACCAGAAAGATAAGAGAAAGAGCAAAAAATTAGAAATCTATTTGAAGAACTAATGATGAGGAACTTCCCTAACCTGGTGGAGGAAATAGACATACAAGTCTGGTAAGCACAGACAGTCCCAAACAAGATGCCCATTCAGGTCCCTTACAAGATGCATTACAACTCAATTGTGAAGGTTAAAGACAAAAAGAGAATCTTAAAAGCAGCAAGAGAAAATCAGTTAGTTCCTTAGAAGAGAGCTTCCACTAGACTGTCAGCTGACTTTTCAGGAGAAATTTTTCAGGCCAGAACTGAGTGGCAAGAAATATTCAAAGTGATTCAAAAACAAGGACCCATAGCCAAAATTACTCTACCCAGCAAGGCTATGATTTAGAATCAATCAATAGACAAAAGGCTTCCCAGACAAGGAAAAGCTGAGTTCATCACCATCAAATCAATATTATAAGAAGTGTTAAAGGGACTTGTTTAAAAGGAAGAAGAAAAAAGATCAAAAATATAAATAATCACATGGCAATAACTACATACGAATGAATAACTAAATATAAATGGATTAAATGCTTCAATCAAAAGTCATACGGTGGCTGAATGGATAGGAAAAGAAGACCCACATATATGCTGTCTACAAGAGACCCACTTTAGGTTGAAAGACATAGACTAAAAGTAAAGAATAGAAAAAAATATTTCATGCAAGGGGGAATGAAAAAAATGCTGGGATAGTAATACTTATATCAGACAAAATAGACTTTAAAACAAAGACCATAACAAGACACAAAGATGGACCATGCAATTCCACTTCTGGGTATTTATCTGAAGAAACCCAAAACACTAATTTGAAAGAACATATGCATTTGTATGTTCACTGCAGCATGATTTGCAACAGCCAATATATGGAAGCAATCTAAGTGTCCATTGGTGGGTGAATGGTAGAGAAGAGATGGTACATATATGCAATGGAATAGAATGAAATCTTGCCATCTTCAACAACATGGACGGACCTAGAGGGTGTTATGCTGAGTGTAATAGTCAAACAGAGAAAGAAAAATACCATACGATTTCATTTATATGTGGAATCTAAAAAATAAAAAGGATGAACAGAACAGAAACTCACCATGAGTTTGTTTCACCTGAAACTAATATCATATTGAATGTCAACTGCAATTAAAAAATAAACAAAAATACTTTAAAATTTTAAAAATTATTCATTTTTTCAAAATCATTTAAATTGCATCTTTTTTATCTCATGTGTTGTTGCTAACAATGGAAGAAATTAAAGGTTTTACTTTAAAAATCAAAACATCATTGTCTATAGTCCTGTTTTTGTATTGGTCAAATCTCATGGACTTATATTTTACTCTTAACCTGCCAATTACAATGTAGAACTAATACTCATTGGATTTTAACCTCAAAATAAGGAGAGAAAAAAACAGTTTCAAGCACAAAGTAGCTGTTTAGTAAATCATTTTGGAATTGATATGCTTGGAATAAAGTTAAATTCTAGATAATTCTTATATTTATTTATGTCTTTAAAGAATAATTCTACATAAACACCTGAAAAATCCCAAACTACAGGCTTTAATAAAATATCCAGTTGACAAAAGCCAGTTATTGGACTGAAATTGTCAGGTATTTTGTGTTTAGCCTTTCATTTTATTATGACTTCAGAACCTAAGTTAAGAGGTGACTGATGATCCTCTATTAGCAATGGGTTATGTGTAGATCTGCTGCAGTCCCTTGTGGATACCTGGTGAGTCTCTGAAGGCTGCTGTCTAACGACCTGGAAAATTAGAAAGAGATGGATATGCCGGTATCTTGGGACTAAAAGAGCTGCAGGCCAGAGAGCAGAGAAACTGAAGCTCTGACGGATCAACTGAGAAGACTGAGACTGGAATCCTCAGTCATTTTCTAGACTTTCCAACAAGATAAAAATCAAAACATAAAAACTAAAAAGCCCTTCTGGGTGTTCTTATTATATATTACATTCAAGTTTAGCTGCAAAAACTTCAAAACAGCAACAAAGACTTAAAATAGAAGTGTTAGGATGGGAGGAATCAGAGATTAGAAATTGTCACCAGAAAAATCTCACTCTCTCTAACAAATTCTACCGCTTACAAATCAAGCTATGTGCTGGTCACACAGTTTGGCTTGTCCCTAACCAGAAAAGTGTATCTCCTTCTTCTATATAAATTCATGTATTTATTTAGTGGTCATTAATAGGGGCTTGCCTCTCCTTAGCAGTGTGCTAGATCCCATGGTGGTCAAGGGTGGTGACTAGATAGATGCAGATACAATAACACATAATGAATAGCTGAGAGAGTAAATAATGAGAGTTAAGAAACAATTTATAGTGCTCAAAATATAAACTCAAATTCTAAAATTCAACTAAAAGGAAACCGACAGATCTACTTCAGTTTCACTCAATCCAGAGACTGGTAAAGCTGAAGAGTATAGAGACCACTAGGAACAAGGATGAAGAGCAGTGAGTACCAGTGTCAGCTATGCAGCAGGAGTGACCACAGTTCTTGGTGACCTTCTCTGCAGAGAATCCCAGAAGTTTTATCACTGAAGAAACCAATGGTCAGCACAGCCACCAAGGACCCACTGCAGATTTTACTGGTTTTGCCACACAGTTATTTACATTTCAAGACGGGGTCCCCCTCACTCCCTCTCTACCCTTGCACTCGCCAGAATCTGAGTTTTGCAAAAGCAACCAGTCCCAAACTCTTGTAAGTGCAAGACATCAACCTGTACTCCCTTGGTTGCTCCCATTGTTGTGCACACTCAGGAATAGCTCCCACAGCTGTGTACTTGCATGTTGCCAATCTGACTCTTATCAACCATCCTCTCTCACCATGTGCATGCCATGGAAAGATCCCACAGCCATAGAAATGCATGAAGACAGCCAGGTACCACTCAGCAGTTTGTGGGCCCTGACTTGGCTATATTTCCAGTCACTGGCCTGCACCCCAGGCTGTCACAATAGACTCTCTAGCTGTACACATGCACACTCCCTAAGCCAAATCTTGCCACTGGCCTCCAGTGCTGTGCACACATTTGTGGGTTGATCCTGCAGACACTGGAGTACACACTGACACCCAGGGTCCCAATAGTTGCTAATGGGACTGGATCTGGACTTGCCTCCTGACACTGGTCTGTACCACAGGGCTTACCTGCAGCTAACCTCTCCAGCTGTGCACCAGAAAACCCCTGGCTTGATCCCTTTCACCAACACAAACTGTCATGCATCCATGGAGAGATGCTGGAGTTAAATGAGTGCACACCAATAGCCAGGAACCCTGCAAGAGGTGACTTTCAAATGTGCAGACACATAAACAGGGCTACAGGGATTCTGACAAATCAGGGAAATATGATAGCACAAAAGTAACACATTAGACTTCCAGTAAAAAAAAAAAAAAAAAGTGAGAGAGAAGGTGAACAAAAAGAAAGAAAATAAGAAAACAACCAAGCAGAAATTTTGGAGTTGAAGAATACAATTACTAAACTGAAAAATTAAAAAAGAAAGCTACATTAACAGTCAGGACCAAGCAGAAGAAAGACTCAATGACCTCAAATACAAATCATTTGAAATTATCCAGTCAGAGGAGCAAAAGAAAAACAATGGAAAAAACAGCTTTTGGGTTCATGGAGCATCATGAAGAGAAGGGAACTACATCATTTGAGTGCCAGAAAGAGAAGAAAGGAGAAAAGAGAAGGACAGTTATTTAGAGAATTAATTGCTGAGAATTTCCCAAACCTGGGCAGATATTTGGACATCCACATTCATGAAGCTAATAGGTCATGTCAAAATTGTTACCCAAAATTATCACCTCCCCCAATGTATGTTATAATAAGACTGTCTAAAATTCTAAAAAGAGAGAAATTTAAAAGCATCAGAAGAAAAAATTTTTTTCATACCAGAAAACTGACATAAGGTTATCAGCAAATTTCTCAGCAGAAACCTTGCAAGTCAGGAGTGAGACAATAGAGTCAAATGCTGAAATAAAAAAACAAACTATGAATCAAAAATATTTTATTCAGCAAAGTAGTTCTTCAGAATTAAAGGTGAGAGAAAGACTTTCACAAATAGGCCCTGGCCGAATAGTTCAGTTTGTTAAAGCGTTGTCCTGATACACCAAGATCATAGGCCCTGAGCCCTGGTCAGGGCACATACAGGAAGCAGAAGTGAATGCACAGGTAGGTGGAACAACAAATCAATGCTCCTCTCTCCCTCCCTCTTTGTCTCTTCTATTCCCTCTCTCTCTCTCCCTCCCTTCCTATCTCTATAAAATCAATAAAGAAAATGAAAAAAAAAAGACTTTCTCAAATAAACAAAAGCTAAGGAAATTTATTAGCACTAGACATGCCTTACAAAAAATTCTGGAAGGAGTTCTTCAAGCTTAAACAAAAGGGCACTTACTAGAAACAGGAAAACATGTGAAACTGTACAGTACACTGGAAAAGGTTAAGTATATAGTCAGTCTTAACATACCCTAATACGGTAATATAATGGTATGTTAGCCACTTAACTCTAGTACATGTGTTGAAGGAAAAAAGTGTTGAAATAGACATAGCTAAAATAATGTGTTAATGTATAAAAAGTATAAAAACATGAAATTTGTAACATCAAAAACAAAATGGGGGGAGAATAAAAAGGTACAGTTTGTTTACAATCAAAACAAGTTATCAGCTTAAACTAGACTTATATCAATAAGCTTTTTCAAGTAAGCCTCAGAATAACCATAAAATACGAATCTATAATAGATAAACACAAGATAAAAGAAGAGACTCAAAATATACTATAGTGGAAAATCATCCATCCACAAAGGAAGACAGAATAGTGGGACAAAGGAACAAAGGAAATACAGAACAGCCAGAGACGATTAACTAGATGGCAAGAATAGGGTTTTTTTTTAACCTATTGATGATTACTTAAAATGTAAATGGGTAAATTCTCCAGTGAAAATTCATAGCGTGATTAAGTGGACAAAATACAAAGCCAACTATATACTGCCTGCAAGAGGACACACTTAGGCTCAGAGTGAAGGGATGGGCGAAGCTATTCCGTGCAGATGGAAACCAGGAGAGAGCAAGGGTAGGTATACCTGTATCATACAAAACAGACTTTCAGTCAAAAACTATACGAAGAGACTAACTCAGTCATTTTATAATATAATGAAAAGGTTAACTTATAAAAAAAATCTAACAATTATAAATATGTATGCACCTAAAATCATGACACCTGAATGTACAATGTAAATACTAACATATCTGAAAGGAATAAGAGACACCAATACAGTGGCAATAGGGTTGTCATCAATGTTAGTATCATCCAGAAAGAAAATCACAAGGAAATGTTGGACTTTAGGCCAGGTGGACTCAACAGACACAGAACATCCATCCAACAGCAGCAGAACACACCTTGTTCTCAAGCCCACGTCACACATTCTCCAGGATAGATCATATGTTCATGCACAAAGCAGGTCTCAGCAAACTTGTGCTGGCATGAAACTATTATCAAAAATATGAAGAAATCTGGAAAATTCAAGAATTGTGGAAATTAAAGAAAATATTCCTGAAAATGTGTGAAATAGGAAATCCAAATAGAAGTAAAAAATGTGTTGGAACAAATGAAAATGGAAATACAACGTACCAAAACTCATGGGATGCAGTGAAAGCAGTGCTGAGGAAAGTTTGTAGTGATAAATGTGTACATTTAACAAAAAGGAGAACTATCTCAAATAAACAACCTAAATGTACAACTGAAGAGCTAAACAAGAATAAACTATGGTTCAAGTTAGCAGGAATAAAAGTATAACAAAGATTGGACCAGAAATAATTGAATTAAAGAATAGAAAAATCAATATTTAAGAAAAATCAACAAACCTAAGAATTGTTTTCTTGAAAATATAAACAAAATTTACAAACTTTTAACTAGACTGACCAAGAATAAAAAAAGAAGGCTCAAATAAAATTTGAAATGAAAGAGGAGACATTAGAACTAATGTCACAGAAATAAAAAGGATTGTGAATACTATGAAAAATATGTGCCAACAAATTGAAAAATGTAGCAGAAATGGAAATATTCCTAGAAACATACAACCTACCAAGTCTCAATCAGGAAAAAACAGACAATCTCAGCAAATAACAAGTAAACTGATTGAATTAGGAATTAAAGGAAAAAAAAAACAACAACTCCCAACAAAGAAAGTTTAGGGCTAGGTGGCTTCATGTTTGAACTCTACCAAACATTTATAGAACTGAACCCAGAACTTCTCAAACTCTTCCAAAAAATTGTGAGGAAGGGACACTCTCAAACTCATTTTATGAGGTTAGAATTATTTAGATATAAAGTCCAGATAAGGATACGACAGGAAAAGAAAACTATAGGCCATTATCTGATGAAATAGATGTAAAAATCATCAACAAAATACTAGCAAATCAAATTCAAAATCACATTAAATGAATCACATATCATGATCAGGGAGATTTATCTCTGAGTTTTAAGGATAGTTCAACATATACAAATTAATAAATGTGATACAGTACATTAATATAATGAAAGATAAACATTGGGTTATCATCTCAATAAATGTAGAAAAAACATTTGACAAAATACAGCATCTTTTGCCAATAAAATCTCTCAATAATTGGGTGTAAAAAGAACATAATATAATAAAGGCCATATAGGAAAAACCCAGAGCTAACATTATACTGAATGGTGAAAAGGTTGAAAGCTTTTTCTCTAAGATCATGAACCAGATAAGGGTGCCATCTTACCTCTTCTATTCAACATAGTGCTGAAAGTCCTGGCCATAACAACAGGGCAAGAAAAATAAATAAAGTTATCCAAATTCGAAAGGAAAAAGTAAAATTGTCTTTGCTGATGACATGATCTCGTACATAAAAAATACTCCAACAATACAAAACAAAGGACTCCATCGAATACAAAAGACTCCATAAATCTGTTGAAACTAATCAATGAATTTTGTAACATTGCAGGAGACAAAATTAACATGCAGAAAGCAGTTATATTTCTATAAAATAAAAATAAACTGTATGATAAAGAAATAAAGAAAATGATCTCTTAAAATAGCATTAAAGATAATGAAACACTTCAGAATAAATTGAGCCAAGGAGGTAATAATACATACACTGAGAACTATGAGATGTTGATGAAAAAAATGAAGAAGACGCAATAAATGGAAAGATCCTGTGTTTATGGATTAGAAGAGGTAAATTAATATTGTTAAAATGTTCATACTACCCACAATAATCTACAGTACTGATTCAAAGGAATCAGTATCAAAATTCCAATGATATTTTTCATAGAAATAGAAATAAAGCAATTGTAAAATTGACATGGAACTACAAAATATTCTGAATATCCTGAGTAATTCTTAGAAATGGAACAAAGCTGGAGGCTTCAGTCTTCCTGATTTCAAACTATATTATAAAGCTATAGTAATCAAAACAGTATGGTACTGACATAAAAATACACACACAGACCAATGGAAGAATAAGGAGCACAGAAAAACCCTCATATATGTGGTCATGTAAAAACAGCTGCTTCCTCTCAAGATCACAGTTGCTCTGTTCAGTTTCTGGAAACCTCCATTTGTAAATTCGCACAGCTGAAGCAATTTAATGTCTGCATTCCAGCCCACCTGGGACCAATCCTGTCCCAATCAGCAACTCTGCCAGTACTCTGATGGCTCAATATAAGATAGTGTCCATTCAATATTCCTTTCCTGGGGTATCCTTTTCCTTGAAACTATATTTTAGTAACTGGACTTAAAAGAAATTCATCATCTACACTTCCTGCTGTGATTGTTACAATACTAGATGTCTCTTTTGCTTATTTGAGCCAGAAGTCATATTTGCTCCAAGAAGAATCAAGCTCCACCCTGACTATAAAATGTAGGATTTGAGATTTAACCTCAATCTCACTCATCAAACATCCTTAACACCAATCTGTAGCCTTCTTAGACCTCAGCCAGTCTCCCTTGTCATCATACTATATTCCTATGTGCCAGGTAGAGTTCTAAGGCTTTGCACAAACCATTTTGTTTAATCCATACAATAGCCCTATAAAATACTAATTTATTATGAACATTTCAACATTTGTTTAACCTGTAGGTTTTGAGGTATGTAGAGGTTAAGTGACTTGCACAGGTAACTTAGCTTGCCATGCTGGTGAGTGGTGGAGCCAATATCGTAGTCCATGCACTTTGGTTTAGCAGGCTAGACTCAGCCACAGTATCGCCTCTGCTCTGTTGGGTGAGAGCAATGTGCTGAAATTCCCTCTGATGTGTTGATGATGCACAGTGTGTGTATTTTGCTTTCCTCTGTCCTCTACTTCTGGTTCTCTTCTGTTTCCCTACCTGCCTTAGTACAAGGTTTGTTTTTTGCTTGTTTTTGCTGTGGCCCCTTATGATCTCCCTCAGGTCTCCTCCCACATGTACTGTGACTTGTTGAAGAGCCACACTCTTTTTTCCACCTATCATAACACCAAATTGACCAAATTATATTTTATGCAAAACATGTAAATCGTTTAAACTCTCTTCTCCGAACCTTTTCACTTGATCATGTACCTTGAAATCACATTATCTACTAACCATATTAAATGTAGCAGCCACTAATCACCTAATATATGTTATGCAAAATTATATGTATTGTCAGGAGCTTTAATGCTTGTGGAGAACATACACAGGCAGAAGGAACAAAAAATAAATAAGATACTGCTTGTGCAATGCTAATAAATTTATTTTTAAATTTTTAAACATTATGCCATTGACATGGTAAAGGCACTCAAGAAGTCAGAAATCGGTTATATTAAAATGAGTTAATGTCATCAGGGACGTTTCACAAAGATGCAGTATTTTTGGTATTACTGGTTTTCAAGCACCCTGTGGTCTAATTTCTGGATTCAGACCTTGCTTGTGACAGCCACAGTTCTCATTCGCTACTGCCAAGCACTTCACATTTGTCAGTTTGGGAGGTGAATAGGGTATGTAGCACTCTGTATGCCAACGGGGTCATTCCAGAATATGTTCAGACCATGACACCAAGGCTGAGGAAATGACCCTAGCATATCTGCTATAGATAGACAATAGTTTACTACCCCAAGTTGTCCCAATGAAAATATATCACCGCTTATCTGAACTTTATATGGAAGTTAAGTGGCCTTTTATAATTTGTGATTTATACTTAGAAGTTATGTTTCTTGAGAAGAAATGAAAAGTAAAGTTGGAATAATTTTTATTGATATGGTTTTAATAGCACTTTCACTGTCTAAAATTGCATAATTATTGATTAGTTTACATTACTATTGATTAGTATATTTATTAGCTATTTCTATTCACCAAAATGTAAGCTCAAAGAACATTTAGATCATTTCTAACCCTCCCAGAACCTAAAAAAAAAAAAAAAATGGATGTAAGACACAATAAGTATTTGCTAAGTTAAAAAAAAAAACTAAGTTAATGAACCTGCCAGTTTTTTAAATAGAGATTCCTTTGTGTGTTTAATATGCTTTAGAATAACATACATTGGAAATGTTCATTCTAATTGAAACCAGAAAAGACACCGGCATTCGGGCTGCCTGTCACTACCAAACCCAGTAAGCGGAGACAGGGATGGAATTTTATGGAGCTTTATTCAGATGGCTGGAGATCTGAGAAGACAGAGGGTTCATTCCCTAACAGACCGTCTTGTCTCATCTTTCCAGGCCAACATTTTTGTAACATGTAATAAACAAGGTGTGGTGAGGGGTTTTGAAGTTCAAGAGGATTAGGTGAAAGAAACTGCAACATTCTAGTCCTGGGCAGTTAGCTGTTGCCAGAGATGGGTGGTGTCTGCCTCTCCCTGGAACACAATGGCCTGGATGCCTCCACTTGTCCCCAGGCGGAAATCTTTAGCAGTGCCCCAGGAGGTCGGCCGTTCCTCCCAGGAGCCAGGATGGGCCTTATCTGTAGTTTCTGAAACAAAAGCTTTAACATACACATTACTTACTAGGCTTAGGGCTATTTACCTTAAACTGAAATTTTCCAACTCTTCAGTCCCCTATCATAATAACTGCAAAAATATCTCTCATCTTTTCTAAGAAAAACAGAGGATTGCCTAAAAGTGTCATTCTCAGTTTAATACTCATCACCACCCCCCCCAAAATAAAAGTCTTAATATAAAGAACATAGTAAAACAACAAATTATTATATCTGGCTGTCAGGATTATTAGCGCTAAATTCAAATCAATCTCCAGGAATAATATGAAAACAAAATTCACATTAAGACTGTGTGACAGACACAGAAACCACAGTCGAGTCTCTCCTAATCTGCACCACAGTCTCTGCAGCACAAGCTTGGGCTTCACTTTAGAGTGCCTCAATTCACAGTCTGACATAATGCATCACAGTTTTTCAAGAAAATATCTTTTTATTCTGTACTTTGCCAACGCTTCCTGGGAGCTTGGGATAGAAGAGTGCAGTTGGAGAGTGCTGATTACTTGGAAAACTGTGCTGTCGCCCACACCTGTCTCCTTTGCCTCCTGGGCTTGGGCTTCCTATGGGGAAGATAATATCCCTTTGTTAGCTTTGGGATGGCAGCTTAAACAAATGCTTCCATCACTCTTTACCAACAAAACCCAATTTCTTTTACATTCTGATTTTAAACACCTGGGGGGAAAAAATCTTAGAAGGTGTTGCTCATTTGTTAGCTGTGGCTTTCTTTCTGTGAATTTATGCTTTGTTGATAACAATCACTTTGTGACACTTTGGTAGCTTAAAATATTGAGAACTGGGACAGCCACAACCTGATTCTAGGCTTTTCAGTTCTGGGTGGCTTGAAATGGGGAAGGGACAGTGTTTTGTCGCTATGATCACTTTCTATGGGTGTACGTGATTGAGGAATTTTCCTACCACTGAATGAATCAAAACTACTGACAACTTCACTAAGCTGGCTATTACATCACATGTAATCAGACATGACAGGCAAAGAATGTGGACTCTGGGGTTTGTATTGCCTGGGTTCAAATCCTGACTCTACCATGTATTAATCACATGACCCTGAGCAAATGTCCTAAGATTTCTGTGCCTCATCTGCTAAATAGGGAATAATATCTGCCTCACAGGGTTTCTGTGACAAATAAATGAGATAATACATCTAACGAGTTTTAAATAACTGACATATTGTCTTTAGTCTCTAGTAAGTGTTAGGTATTTTATTTTTATTTATATCAGATAAAATTTATGCAAAATATCATATACATATAATAAAAACTTACTTTGATGTTCTTAAGCACTGAATCTCTATTCTACCTTTAGTCCTAACAATGACTTTTAATCCAGCATTTAATATGAGAAGTAGGCAGTTTTTCTCTTGGGTAGATAGAGAGAGGAACAGAGGATTTGAATATTGTAAGTGAACAATGCAATAAGTTTTATATGTGAGTGGTGTTTCAATGAAATTTTTATCATAGTAACTTCAAAATAATATTTGATGTGCAACTAGTATTTATTTCAAGAACTCATTTGTATTTTGTTTTCATCCAGAAAGGATTTATGATGGCTAAAGCGCAATAATTGTTTTTATACCCAGATATGTCTATATATATTTATTTTTTTAATTTTAAATGTTGAGCTTTAAAGTAATTTTGAGGCATTCTTTCCTATAATTGTAAATACATCCACTGATAAATGCAATAGATTCCCTGTTTTTCTTTGATTTAAGTCTCTTTTTAATTATTAAGTTTTTTCATTCATAATCTCCCCAAATTTTCTTTATCCCTAATAAATACAACATTTTTAAGTAGTATAAAGCAATGTAATTAGATTATAAGACCTAATGAGAGCATCAAATATGACTAAAATATCTACTCCATCTGATTTAATCAGGAATTAAAGCGTGGATGTTTGCAGACTGCACTTTATTGAAGAATGTCTCCAGACACATCTGGAAAAAGGAGATCTCTGAATCATCAGTCCTTGATCTTATTTCTACATCTTAGTTTTGTTCCTATCATTAGTAGAATTGACATCTGGAAAATGAGAAAAATAAACAAGTGTATGGAAGCGGGTTTATTCTGCAAAAAGGACACTAAACTGAAGGTCAGGAAGTCCAGGTTTTTGTTGTAACAGCTCAATGGTATCAATTAACATGTGCGTGTAAAAGAGGAGCCAGGTGGTCCCTATTTTTCATTACTTCATTTACCTGAAGTGGTTGACTCTAAGTAATTCCTCAGGCGACATGACTTCGGCCTGCCAGCCAGCCTTGTGACAATGGATGAACCACCTAACTGCCTCAACTTCCAACTTTGTTGATGTGATGAAATCAGGTCACAAACAATATCTATGGAATGATTATTCTAATGATTAAAAGAGATACTCTATGCAAAACTTCTCTAAAAGCTACCAGGATTATTGTTAACGCTCAGTAAGCACTTCTTTTGTGCCAGGCACAATGTTGTTCCCCTTTACTTTACCTAATCTTCCCCCAAGCCCAGGGAGATACTTATTTTAGTAACACCATTTCATAGGTGAGAAACCAGATTCAAAGAAGTGAGTGACTACCCCGGGCTAAGGGCTGGTAAGACACTGGAGCAAGCAAGGAAACTCAGCTGTGTCTGACTCAATCCAAACTCTCACCCACTCCTCCCTACTGTCTCTAAAAGCTGGTAACACTCTAGAAATGTTATTTGTATATGCAGCCAATTTCTTGAGGATATATAATATACTTAACGAAGTTGAAGAAAAGAGACTCTATCTCCTTAAATATGTTAAGTGCCTATTATGTACCAGGCACTCTGTATTATGGCTCCTAAAATACCTCATCCCCTCAGTTTAAATAGGAAACATAGACCTATAGGAAAAATAATAAAAAAGATAGTAATCAATCAGCTAAGTGTATGCACACATTTATGTTATATATTTAGCTATAATTTTAATTACTTATATAATTATATATATAAGATCCGTCCAGAAAAAGTCTAGTCATTGTTAATGTAACAAGAACAGTTTGCGTGACATCAGTGTAACCTGGCAACCAAGGAGAGTGGACTGGAATGCACATGTGTGAACAACTACGACTTCACTGTACTTACTAGTCAGTGGGTGTGATAGATGCAGTTGAATGAGTGTGTATGCTGTGTGGCTCATTCAGAATGATTGAGCAAATAGAGCAACAAATCTGCATCAAATTATGCATTAAGCTTGAACATTTCTCCATGGAAGCCATTTGGACAGTTCAGAAGGCTTTCAGGCTTGATGCAGTGAGTGCAGTACGAAGAAAAGTGTGGCACAAGTGCGTCACAGGTGGTCGAGAATCTGTTGAAAGTGATCCCCGTTCTGGACGGCCTGCAACAAGCAGAACGCCTGAGAATGCTGAATGTGTACACACTGCAGTCGACAAATATCGGTGACCCAGGTGACTCAGCCCTTTACAACCCAGATTTGGCACCCTGCGACTTCTGGCTTTTCCCCAAACTGAAATCACCTTTGAAAGGGAAGAGATTTCACCATTGATGGAGTTCGGGAAAATACAACAGGGCAGCTTATGGTGACTGGGAGAACTGTATGAGGTCCCGAGGTGCTTACTTTGAAGGGGGCTGAGGTGTCCTTGTCCTATGTACAATGTTTCTGTTATCTTGAATCTTCTTCAATAAATGTTGCTGTTTTTCATAGTGCATAGCTGGATACTTTCTGGACAGAACTCGGATACATATATTATGTACACTGTGCTTTTGAGAATCAGTTTTAGGTATTAATATGTATCAGTTATATGTCTGTTCATAGCAATTACCCCAGCATTTGGCAGTTTAAAGCAACGTTTATCATCTCACATTGTCTGCGGGTCAGGAATCCAGCTGCAGTTTTACTGGGGCCTCTGGCTCAAGATCTCTCACAAGGCTGCGATCAAGATGCGGTCCTCTTTCGGCTCTACTGAGGTGGACTTATTTCTGGGTTCACTCACATGGCTGTTGGCAGATTCAGTTCTTAACATTCAGTTCTTAACATGCTGTTGGACCTAATTTCCTGACCAGATGGGCCTCTCCGTGGTACAATTCGGAGCATGGCAGCTGGATTCCATAAAAGTGGGCAAATGAGGAAGCCAGAGTCTTTTGTAAACTCATCTCAGAAGTAACGAACATCTTACCACTTTTTTGAAAATAATTGCAATATAATTGAAATATAACATTGTGAAAGTTTAAGGGGTATAACTCACTGATTTGATACATTTGTATTGCAATATAATCCCCATCGTTGTGTTAGCTAACTGTACATACTTGCAACTGGTAAGTATACATCAATAAGTCTTGGAGATCTATTACACATTACTGAGATTGTCAACATCTTGTCACTTTTGCTGCATTTTATTCATTAGGAGCGATTCATTAGGTCCAGCCCACACTCAAGTAGAGGCATGAATACCTGGGGCTGGGAATCACTGGGGACCATCTTAGAAAGCAACCAATCACCAAGAGTTACTCGTGTTTTTGTTGTTAGAGTTGTTGGGAGACAGGTGGAAGAGGTTTTCAGCAGGAGGTGAGTGAAGAGTATTACCAGCACAACTCTCAGCCTACTATACGTAGGAAAGATTCTATAAAGGACCTATCCCCAACTTCAGTTAGCCTGAGTGCCTGCTCAGGTTGGCAGCATGCCAGCCCATTTACTTCTCAGATTTCTTGTCCTAATAGTATCTGGAATCCTGAGAGATCTGACAAGGGTTCTGAGCATTAGCTTACTATGAGGAGATCCATAATATATCCTTAAATATATTCACTCTGGTTTCTCATAGAAACTTCCAAACTTAAAAGAATCTCAGTTTTCTTTAAATAAAGAAAGATGTATGCAATGAGGAGATGAATGGATGACAGAATGAAACTAAATGAAAGGACAAAGAACAAAAATTCCCAATTTACAAAATGTCACTCAAGCCTTAATATCTCACAGATTGAAACCTCAATATACTAAATTGGTAGGATGACAAATAATAACAATATATATGTTTATATAACAACGTATGTCTCTCCCATGTCTACTGAATTAGGATTAAGTTTTGTGGTGAAAACTTTGGAGGTACAATAAAGAAATGTGAATTAGTGGAAGTTTCATTCCAAGAACATTTGATCCTCAACCAGAGTAAATGAGAGTGAAGGAATATACAGATAAATCATATACTATTTTAAAAAATGACACTGAAAGGATTTAAGATTGAATTATTGGCATCCAAAATTAAAAAGCACTTGAAAAAAGAAGAAATGAAGTTCAGAATTTAAAGAACACTCAGTACAAAAATAACCTAATAGTTAAAAATGGCTGTTCCTTCCCCTTCTCTCTCTCCCCCCTCCATCCCTCTTTGTCTCTCTCTCTCCTTCCCTATTTCTCTGCCTCTCTCTCTCCATATCTCCATTCCTACTTCTCTCCCTCCTTCCTTCTTTTTCTCCCTCCCTAGCTCTCCATCTATCTCTTCCTGAATGTTAGAAGAAGGAGTTGTAGATTTGTTACGGGGTGAAGAGAGAAGCAGTTTTTGGTGTTTCCTTGTTCTCTGCCCCTGGTCTCTCTTCCTTGGCGAATTTCTCCACCCTCACAGCCCTCTCTATTGTGTTGGATTTCACAGCTTTGTAGAGCTCCCTCACCCCTACTAAGCTGAGGGCTATGGCACCCACAGGAAAAATGATGGCAGAAGAAAGGACATTTTTTTCTGGCAGGCTGTGTATAGAAAGAACGAGCCAGAGGGGTACTCTCATATTACAATAGACAACATATGTGTTGATTACTATGTTGATACAAACTATTGATACCTTTGATTTTTAATGGTTTAAATATTTGTTTTTAAAAATAAACTTTTTTTGCAAACCACAATCTCAAACCACAAGTTCTCAAAACATTACTGAACTCTCAGAAATGAAGATTTGTTGACCACATAACATTAAAACTAAAGAAAAGCAACATGTTCTGAGATAGCATTTGCAATGTGCTGGTCAAGTACCAGATAATTTGTGTAAATCCTTTCCTATCGTGGTGCAGGTTTGTAACTTCAATCTTGCCTCCCCCAGAGAATGTTCAAACAACATAATCAGACATTGGTTTAAACTTGAAACCACAGTTCCTCTTCCATGCCAAGTTTAATGCTAGTCTCTGTTTCCTGAGTAAAGAAATGATACTCAATGTTGATGTTTCATCCATATTTGTGCAAAAAGGGAGAAATAGTAGAGTTCAAAACTATTATTTGCCTGATTAATCAGCTACGACTAATTTATTCAAATAGATAAATAAGATATATTCAAATAAAATGCAGGCTTTCAAGTATGATGTGGGTGGGGATTATTTTGTTTGGTAATAATATGGAAAAACTAGGAAAGTAGCGCTCAGAATAAAGCTTGGAACTCAGAAGTTTATGTATTCATAGTTTCCAAAGGATATCCCATGGCACATGTTCAAGATGTTCAACATATCATTTCATATCATGAGATAGGACTCTAGGTGTCATGTGATACCAATGTTGTCACTACTTCTTTGCCTTCCCTCGGTACAGATGTTCTCCTCAGGCTGACCCCTTCTGTGGATGCAGGATGGCTGCAACCATTCAAGACATCACATCTGAACAAGAGAAAATCCATCAAAATAAATAGTTCAAATCATATTTGTAATTATTTGTAACATTTCAGACAATTTCCCAGAAACCTTAGCCAACACCAACTGACATCTCATTGGGTGAAAATGCATCATGTGGCCATGATTATCTTAGTCAAGTAGGACATATGCCCAGCCCTGGGATGAAGTTGGCCATGCCTGAACAAGGTCATGAGGAAGATGGACAAAATTACAGTTAAGAAGAAAGATGTTGGGGGTAGTGAATAGATGCTACATATACACCTAACAGTGCTACCATGAGAGCAAAGTTTACAAAATTCTAGGCTTAATTTTGTTTCTTTATTTCTATTTTTTTCCATTACCATTTAGTTCCCTTATACTCCCTCATTCACTACACTGTTCTCCATGCCCATGACTCCTTTTTCCTTTTTGCTGAATCCCTTCACCCATATTCCCTCTCTTTGTTATCATCCTGCTCTCTATGTGAGTCTGTCTCTCACTGTGGGAATTTTAGGGTACTTTTTATGCTCACGTGCATTTTGCATCTCCAAGGTGCATATAATGTGTAGCATTTTCCTACCTTGTTCTATTTATTTGTTTATTTCTATTTGCTCTGTTGTTTCATTATCACCGTGTGTAAATTCATTACACTGTTGTTTTAAACTCACATAACAGCATTCCATGATCTATGAAATAATACTATAGAGCTGTAGGATGCAAATCGTGTTTATTTGGGCATCCTAGGATTTGAATTCTCTTCCATATATTAGAAATTCTTCAACTTATGGGCTTGGTTAGGTCTGTCCATAAAGTATCCAGTCATGTACTATGAAAAAGAGACATTTATTGAAGAAGATACAAGAATCATTGTACATAGGACAATTACACTTCAGTCCCCTCAAAATAGGTACCTTGGGACCTCAAATAGTTCTAATCACCATTAGCTGCCCTGTAATATTTTTCTGAATTGCATTGATGGTCGGAAATCTCTTCCTTTTCAAAGGTGATTTTAGTTTTGGGAAAAGCTAGAAGTTGCAGAGTGCCAAGTCTTGGCTGTAGGAGGACTGAATCACCTGGGTGATTTTGTATTTCACCAAAATCTCTGCATGAGACATGATGCATAAGCAAGCATGTTGTCATGATGAAACTACCAATCACCATTTGCCCATACTGGCAGCCTTCTGAATCATCTGAATAGTTACTGTGGAGGAATGTTCAAGCTTAACGCAAAATTTGATGCAAATTCTTTGCTCTACTTGATCAGTCATTTGAATGCTATGGCCACATAGCACACATGCTCACTCAACTGTGTCTACAGCCCCAGTGACTAGTACAATGAAGTTGTCATTGTTCATGCATGTGCATTCCAGTCCCCTGCCCTTGGCTGACAGGTTACATTAATGTTTCACAAGCCTTGCTTGTTTGTATTACAATGGTTGGACTTTTTCTGAACATACTTCTTAGATCTTCTTTTACTCCTCCCCTTCCCGTTCTCACTCTCTTTTTTTCCTCTCTCTCTCTTCTCACCAGTTATAATCTGAAGTATGATCTGGGGTATTTCTTTATGGACACTTAACCTTAATCATAGTTTTCTCTTCTTCCTAATATTTCTGTAAGGTGCCCAATGACTTTTTAATAAATCACTTTTCAGATTATTTTGGGCAGAATCACCTTCTGTTGACTGTAACTGAGAACTGGAATAATACAAGTATTGAAGCAGAGAATTGTGGCCAATAAACAGTAAAAATAACATTTTAAAAGAAGAATAAACTGTATTAATAAATGTGACACATGAGGATTTGTCACAATAGACAGTGATGCTTTATTCTGAAGAATTGGGCTAGCAGGGAATATAGATTAGTTCAGAATTGTCAAGAAAATATTTGTATGTATAAAAGTGTTCATGATTTCCAGTCAGTTTGTTTATTTGCATAAAATAGCTTAGCCAAGCATTGCCAATGAATAATAGAATACAGGGAAACATATTTTCAACCAAAATGCTAAAGATAGGTAATTTCAAATGAAAGTAAAATAATTCTAAAATGATTATATAGGTCACTGGGAAAATAGATTTGATTAATAGAAATCTATTTAGGATTGTATAAATTTTATAAATCAAGAAAATTTAAATGGTTAAATTGGAAGGACTATACTCAGGAGTTTCAGAATGATATTGAATCTCCAATGCAATAATTTTTATACTCTTTCAAGAGGTTTACATAATTTAACTATGCTATTGTGTTTGAAAAGTTAAAAATTATTCTTCCCTTTATAAAAAGTTTCATTAGCCAGCTGTTTAAATTAAACTCAGGAAGTTTTATTCATATTCTTAAGACACAATTTTTTTTAGAGAAGTGAAACAATGTGTTTACAGCTTTTGTATTTTACCTCCTAGCTAAAAATTTACCACATATGAGTCTGTACATCAGAATAACAAAAACTTAACAAGTTTGTAGAAAGTGGCAAATAATCCTTAACATTGAGCTTAATTTGTGATAGTTTGTTTAATTTCTAATGTTGAAATAACACTAAATCAAATACACAATTTTCTCTCTATTTTCTTAAGATTAACCTTATAAAAACAAAGTCATGATGTTTTTCACAGTGTTTTTTCTTTGGACAAAAACGAATTTCCTCTCCAGTTCCTCATTAGGCCATGTAAGAAATATTCATCTAAAACATGGGCTTGGCTCTGACTATCCAACCAAATAAAATTATTATAAGCCGGCAGGAAATAATGACTTACAGATAATAGCTGTACTGAATTAGATGACTTATGCAAATCTTTTCTCATTGTAACCATTTGAGTCCTGTTCTGATTCTTTTTCCTTTACAGCATTGCATTAATAGAAGAAAGTCATTTTTCACAGGCCAGATTAGGTTTTTATTTACAAAGCTTGAAGTCCTAATCTTAACTGATTACTTAGAAACATATATCACGAAATTATGTTGCTGCATCAGAGTTTGACACAAAATCAAATCAATTTCAAGTGGAGTCTTTATGTTTTATTGATTTGCTATTAATAGTCATAGACTTTTAAAACTGAGTTCTTAATACGTTTGTATGCATGTTCTCCGTTGGAAGCAATTGCTCCTACCCTCATTACCATTCTTATGTCATTTTTCAGTTTTTACTTTGTGATATTCTTATCTCTGCATATATTAATTCCCCTACTCCAGTGAATCCTCCAGTTTTCATTTATCATTGTACCCTCCTGCTAACACATACTGGAGTATTGATACAACATGCTGCCTGGCATGCTGCCTGATACATGGTTGGTATTCAATAAATCTTCATTGAACAAATAAATTGATAAGTAATAAAAAAAATACTGGTTTATGTTTTCTTTTATATCCCAAGGAAACAATCCTAATAACAGAAGTATTCCCATTGGGTTTTTCTCATTGCACTGAATCTTTCTTTACATGGTAAAGTGTTTCAGTAATTTCAATTAAATATATTAATGTATATTGCTTATTTGATCCTAGCGTCTAATATTGGATTTCATTTTGCTTCTCAATTGTGGGTTGAAGAGGATAGGGATTGTCTTTTTATTGCCATCTGTCTTCTTTTGAGTCTTGGATATTGTTGAAGGTTGAGTTGGCCCCAATTTCTCCACCTCCTCATTCTCATTGATGTGTTTTGCCATATAATTTTTCAGTCCTTCCCACAAAAAGAAAAGCTACATTTTCCTGTCCCATATCTTTAGATAGGCTGTATAGAATGCTTTCATCAATGATATATTGGTAGTCATGTAAAAAATGGGAGTTTGAAATATTTTTACATAGTTGGGTGTACTCTCTTTTCTGTTTTCTCCATTGCTATGAGAAGAACATGGTCAGCTGGCCAACTGACCAGTAGGGAGGACAAGAAATCTCTGGAGCAGAGTCACAGTAGCCAGCTATATCATAAATCACAGTCATCCCAGCTCCCAAGGTATGTAACGCAAATACCCCATCCAGCCTGCATTTGTGAGCAAGCAATACATGTAGATAGTTATATGCCAAGGAGATTTTGTAGTTGCTTTTTATGCACTAACAATGACTAATAGAGAAATGACTGAAGAGTATTGAGTCACAACATTACTAGATCCAACTGCTCTTGAGAAAATTGGTAATAAAGATAATAATAATGAGTTACCACTTATTAGTGTCTATCAAATACCAGCAATAACTAGATGCTTTGCACATTGTAATCCCATTTCACACTTAGAACACAACAACTCTATAAATGGACAATATTATTCCTATTTCATTCCCAGGGAATTAGGACTCAGAAATTATCTATAACTTGCCAGAAGTCACAAAGGTCAGAAGCGGTAATTTTAAGCTTACAAGTCAATGACTTGAGACTAAAAAAGTTCTACCTTCCACTTGGTGCCAGGATGGTATTTCACCTATAGTATTATCAATCTTTCCCTTTTCATTTCCATCTCCCATTTCTCAGCCCTTACCTTTCCTACTGAGATCAGCATCTTTATGCTATTTCACTCTAGACTTTATGTTATCTTGTATGGTCTCCTAATTTTGGTAGTGGGGAATGTGTACAGATAGGTAAGGTAAGAAAATAATTTCATATATTTGTGGAGTGCTTATAGCCAAACAAAACAAACAAAAAATAACACAACAATAAAGTTATTATTGGAATAGGTTATTCTGTCAAATAAAAATTTAAGCAAATCACTCAGCTTTATTGTATTGGATTTATATGCAAAATAATTGGAAATAAAAACAAGGTTTACATGATAAGCATAAACTTAGGGACAACTGGGCTATCTATTTCCAACCTCGACATTGTAGAATTCTCATGTTACCTGATTAAGACCCAGAAGAACAGACCAGGTGATTATCTAAAAATGCATTCTGATGATGTAACTTACATTCTAGTAAGTAGAGACAGACAGTAATAAAAAAAGGTGTTTTAAAAAGGGATACATGTTTGGAGGGGAATAAAGAAATATAGCAAGGTGCTCTGGCTGGTGTAGCTCAGTGGATTGAGAACGGGCTGGGAACCAAAGGGTCTCTGGTTTGATTCCCAGTCAGGGCACATGCCTGGGTTGTGTGCCAGGTCCCCAGTGAAGGCCATGTGAGAGGCAACCATACATTGCTGTTTCTCTCCCTCTTTTTCTTCCTCCCTTCCTCACTCTCTAAAAAAATAAATAAAATCTTAAAAGAAAAAAGAAATATAGCAAGGTAAGGGAGATCAAATGTTCCACTTACGATATTTGGCTGGGCTCAGTTTTGGCCATAAGGAGAAAGTGCCACTGAAAAAGAATAAGCCAGGTAGATTGGTGGGAGAAGAACATTTCAGACATGAGGAACACCAGTGCAAAGGTCTGTAATGTCAGAGTGCATACAGTATGCTTCAGAACCAGTAAGAAGGTCAGTACATGTGAAAAGCATGAGTGGGAAGAGGATAGTAAAAGATAAGGTTAGAAAGGTAAGATGTTGGGAGCCGTCCTGCCTGGTTTCAGGGACTGTAGCCTCATTAACAGACAATGAAGGTTCCACAGCTAGAGTTGAGTGAAAAGGCCCTGGGGACATGAGTCACTAAGGAGACAGAACATTTCCTCCTGGCAGGAGTGAAGCCCCTGCCTCCCTCACTTTACCCTGTTTGTCCCAGGTGGATGAATGGTTAGCCAATAATGGGTAAGACCCCAAAAAAGAGGAGGTGCAACCTAAGACAGGTACAGTCATGATGACCCATCAGGAAAGGACTTAGGTGTCTTCAGAGAAGGGGCAGAAAGACCCTCACCCCTCGGCTTTGTCATAGCCTGAGTCCTCAGTCTTTCTGTAAAAGTTTCCTAGTCTCTTGGCTGCTTTGTTTCCCCCACCTGAGTCAGCCTGGGAACTATGCCAAAGGCAGCTATGACCTTGTACTGGAACAGATGGCTCCCGAGGGTGAATCTGACCATAGAAAGAATATACATTTTTTCCTTTGAGACTTGCTCTGTCCTGTTGCTATGAAACAGACACTTGAGCTAAAGCCAACACTGACCTGAGACAATTCCTGTGTTTCTCCAACTATTATCTGTAAATGATGTCAGTAGCATTTTAAGCATTGGTTGATGAGATTTATGTACATACTATCTATCTCCATGTGAGCTGAGCTCAATAAAAACACAGGGAGGATGTTGTTCAGGACCTTTCTCCTTTGAGGGACTGGTCACCTTTCCTCCCCAAGCAGATCATGTGCTCAGTATTTTTATTTCATCCACAAGGGCCTGGGGGAACTCTGCAGGCAGAGCACCCCTCAGTAAGAAGCATCAGATCAGTAAGGTCTTATCGGTTATTGTAAAGACCTTGGCTTTACTCTGGGTAAAATGGGGAGATTTTGAAAGTTTATATATGAGAATAAACTGGGGGAGGGAAACAGAAGTAGAAGCAGGGAGACAAGTAACAAGAGTCTTGTAGGTTACTGGAGAAGGGATGATGACTCAGATCAGCGATTTGGCAAAGGAAGTGGTGAAGAGGTAATAAGAGTTTTGGAATATTTTGAAGAGAGCACCTACATGATTTCCAGATAGATTAACAGTGGGGATAAGAAAAAGAGAGTTGAGAATAACAACAAAATTTTCAGCCTGGACGATTGGAAGGATGGAGTTACCCTTAACTATGATGGGGAAGGCTACAGGTGGATCAGGCTTTGAGGGAGGAATATTAAAATATCAGCTTTGGATATGTTTATTTTACATTATAAGTAGATATTCAAGGAGAGAGATTAATTTACTAATTTGGAGTTGGAGAGATAAGATTAGGGCTGAAGATATAGATATGGGAGTCATTTTCATACTGAACTTTAAGCCTATAGCCACATAAAGAAGTGAGTATAGAAAGCAAACAAAGGATATCCAAGTGATAGGCCCAGGCTCTCCAATAGTAACATGTATGGAAGACCGGGGGAAAGACAGATTAGTGCGAGAAATGACCAGTGAATTAATAAGAACTCCAGGCTTTGATGTCATTTAACCAGGTGGGAAAAAAGGTGTACTAAAAGAAGAAATTGATGAACTCTATGTTGAGAGGGTGAGTGAGATGAGGATTGATAACTGACCATTAGGTTAGGAGCATGGCGGTCATTAGTACCATGGTTAATAGAAGTTATGGTAGAATGAAAGCCGGATCAGAAGAAAGGAATTAGAAACCATGGGTTTAGATAACTCAAGAGAGAACTGCTCTGCAAGGCAGCAATGGAATGAAGCAGTAAATAATGGAGAAATAGGATCAAGAATATAAATTATAATAAGCCCTGACCAATGTGGCTCAGTTGGTTGGGCATTGTCCTGAAAAGCAGAGTGTCACTGGTTCAATTCCCTGTCAGGGCTCATGTCTGGCATGCAGGTTGGTCCTCAGTAGGGGCACGCACGGGAGACAACTGACTGATGTTTTTCTCTCACATCAACATTCCTCTCCCTCTCTTTTTCCCTCCCTTCTCCTCTCTCTAACAATAAATGAATAAAATCTTTTAAAACATAGAAATTATAATAGGTGAAGTAACAGTCAGTTGTATATGGGTGGGAGTAATCTATAAGGAGGAAAACACATGACTATAAAAGAGAGAAAGTTTTGATTACAGTACCTTGTAATATAGTTTTATGTCAGGAATGTGATCTCTCCTACTTTGTTCTTCTTTCTCAAAATTGCTATGGCTATTTGGGGTCGTTTATAGTTCCACATAAATTTTTGAAATGTTTGTTCTATATCTGTGAAATATATCATTGGTGTTTTAATAGGGATTGCATTGAATCTATAAATTGCTTTGGGTAATATGGACATTTTGATGATGTTAATTCTTTCAATCCATGAACATAGTATATGCTTCCATTTATTTGTGTCTTCCTTAATTTCTTTCTTCAGTGTTGTGTAGTTTTCTGAGTACAGGTCTTTTACATCCTTGGTAAGGTTTATTCCTAGGGAACAACAATAAATATAAATAAATAAACAACAGAAAAAAGATAAAGTGACATTGTCAAATGAAAAGTTATTAATGATGTTCATACCTAAGCAAGAAGAGATGGAAGCTCATGTACAAGTGGAGAATTTGGCACTAGATATAAGCTTAGAAAATTTATGGTAATTGGCTTGCTCTCGGTTGTTTTACATGTGTCGCACCCACAAGCTGTAAAGTCTTAAGGGCAAAAAACATATCTGTCTTATCAACCATTGTATGTCTGCACATTACTTGGCCAACATGCTGCTGTCAAACAGAAATGGCAGGTCAATGAATATGTAAATGAAAGCCCTTTTCTCAGAAATTAGGCTCCTCTTCTAATCCAGGCTCAGTATTTATTTGCATTCTACATATGGGGCAGAAACTTGTTCTGAGCCTTTAGAAGTATTATATAAAATAATTTTTAACCAACTAGCTATCTGACTATAACCAATGACAGAGGAATGCAACAATAGGGGCCCATACTCTCAGTTCTATAAAAGACAGTATTGAAATAGTTTATGTCATCTTAGATGACAATTATCACTTCTGAGTTTTGAGTAAAAAATGGCCCTGACTCATTAAATAGTGTATTCATTAAATAGTTCCATGGAATCTCTTTAGAAACATAAGCTAACTATGAAACAGAACCTTCATGTATCCTAAAACCATTCACTTGTTTATTTTAAAACTGCTACACTTAACTGTTTTTGCATCTTTCAATGCACGCAGCATTTTTTGAGCATGGTTGTTTTAAAAATAAGTAAAATGCTCATTAATCTATTGAAAATCACAAAGAAAACTTGGATTTTTATTGGTCATAAATGAGATTGGAAAAACATGAAGCTTTATGGAAATACCAATAATTTTCTCTTAGCAAGAAGAAAAATGAAGTTCAAGGAAAATGCACAATGAGGTAAAAATTTGACCCATTACATTTTCATTATAAACCATTTTTGTGGCATTTTCTTGTCAGACATTGACCGAAATCACAGTTAAAGCATACATATAAATACACATATACACACAAACGTAAGTACCTATACACACACAAACAAGCAAACATGCACCGGTATGCATGCATGATTACTTTTATTCTACACATCTAGAGCAGCTTTTAGCAGAGTTAAGGAAAAGTGGAAGCTGAGAAAACTAGCATATCAAGTTAGTTAACACAGAGAGACTCCCAGCCTTGTCATTATTTTGTTAAGAAAAAAAAATGAAATTCTTCTCTGGTAAAAGAATTATCTGGTTAACTGCTCACCCAAGTCTCCACTTTAATTTGCTTTTGTAGATACAGTTTGATTATAGTACTTCTGGTGATAAAAATGAAAAAGCAACACAAAGGTTGTAGTGTATATTGTTTGCCTCTTAAACCCTTCATGATTTTACACATGAGCTGCTGAAAACCATATATTATCATAAATATATTGGTTTACAAATTGGCTCAGAGGATTTCAAACTAGAAAATATAACATTTACTAAAGGCAGAGATATACTGTGCATTACACTAAACTCAGACTTTTGCGATAAGGTTTTCCATGTTACTCATCAGGCATACTGTAAATTGGTCAAAGCTCTTGTGTTGTTTCTTTCTTTTTTTCATATAAACATTTATAAATGCCTATAAGGAAAAACTTTTTTTTCAAGATATTTACCTTAACTATACTTTCTTAAATAAATGTGGTACCATTATATTGTTTGCAGGTAGGTCTGTCACAAGGGAAATATAATTTTTTATAGTAAAAATATATTCTTAGGGTTTGTGAAACATCTGCTTGAAAGCGAAAATTCTTACCAAATTCATTAGGTAGTGGATTGGTCTTACAATTCATATTTTCCCAATTCCACATTACTTTGGATGATAAATAATTACCTTAATTTTTCTTAATAAATATTTTTCAAATGGCTCGGCTTTAATCTGAGAAACCATATCATCAATACTAATATTTTAACAGTGTCAAACAGGCTGAGGTATAGATTCATGCCTTTATCTGATGAGAACAGGTAGAGAAATGAAGGAGCCATGTCTAATGTGTATATCATAATATATCTTTCGCCTGACAAAAAATCCCGACTGACTCAGTTGTTTCCGATGTGAACAAAGTGGTGGGACGCTCTCTGAAGCCTCTGCAACCCTAGGGCCAGTATGCAAAGATTTCCTTAGATACATTTAAAGTATTTACATAAAAATTATAAATAAAAAATTATGGAATAATATACTGTTATTGAAATGCAAGACCAGTCAGGTATTAAAAGAGTTGTTCTGCACATTGTCTCGAATGTGTTACGTATATTTCTATAAATTTTTAAACCAGATTTTGGGTCAAGAGCAAAATCTACCCCTATAGTAAAGAGGATTTGATATAAGTAAATAGCAGTAGCTTTTTTAGATTCCAATGTCTAAGTTTTAAAAATAGGATTCAGAATAAAGGAACTACAGGAAATTCTTACAGAATTCAATAAGAACTTGGGTATCGCATAGGGCATTTATCAGTCTACTAAAGTAATTATAAATATGTAACATTTAGAAATATTAAAATATTTTTAATTCTAAAAATATAAAGATGCTTATAATTTTCTTCTAGTTCCTTTCTTTCATTACCAGCTAATAATGTTGGGAAATACCAATGATTTAGAGTTAGATTGTGAGCCTGATAGATCTTTGAATGGTATTAAGCTAAGAAGAATATACTGATTGGGTTTTGCCCAATCTGTATGACTGTCTAGGTTGCATTCCTAGTCTGAATAATTTCATTTTGTCTTAGTGTTATATGTGACTCAGATGACACCTATCAAAGGAAATTGCTCATTTCCTTAGCTTTATTTTCATTGCTTCATTGACTGTGTTGAGTGTCCACTTGAGACAGAACAACCTAAAATAAGCAGCACCCCTGTCATGATACACAGCAAAGTACCTCATTCTTTTGTGCCTTTGGCAAATTGTGATTTCTGTTCTGCTCAGAAAATGCAGGTCACTGGCATTTCAGCAAACTCTTTTCATCAGTAGTCTGAATGCTTCGTTTTGAACAACAACAAAGCAAGAGATGATGTGTAAGTTTGGTTTAGACACTGGCAGGTTATTTATTCTGACAATGGTGGAAAAGGAAATTCTGATAAAAAAACAGTTTGAAGAAAAAGGGAGCTGCTTGAGGGTGCAAACATATGAATAATAAGTTAATGATGAGGTGAGAAACTGTAACGAAAGAGCAGTATCAGAAAATGTGGTCTTCATATAGTGGAGACTTCAGGGGGATGCTGTGCAGTACATGCATGCAGACTCTAGCACGAGCTTACAGAGCTCAGATTTAATGTCTCACTTTCTCCCAAAACCTTCTTTTTCAAACCAATAGAGAGATCTTCCATATCTGTTCTCCAACACCTAGCACAGAGACACACATGAATACTTATACCCCATTATAAAATCCTGGAGTACATGGGCCCTTGAATTACATTTATCCAGTATGGTATAATGCAGAAGGTTAGAGTGTCACAAAAGGATCATGTGATTCAAGTTGGATTCTTGCATTTACTATCTTAGTGTTCGTGGATAAATGATTAGAAACCTGATGAGACTTCATTTCTTCTCATGTATAAATAAGAATTATAATTCCCACTTCACATCATGTAATGCCTAATTTGTATGTGAAGTGATGAGCAAAATGCCAGGCTGTGTGCTGGACCCCTAACACACTGCAGTGCTTTGCACACCGTGCTCGATCAAGTGATTTTGTTGTTGATGGTGGGGAAAAAGCGCATTCTCTCCTCCTTCCATATTGATGCTAAAGCATGAAGTATTTCATTTATTCTTCTTTTATTGTTTTTTCTCCTGGGAAAGACACTCCTGGCAAAGTAGCTGCAATTTTCTGTCCTCTCTCTGACATTTCCCAATGTAAGTTGACTTTTCTGCTTAAGAATTTGGTGAGAGTCTGCATCAAAGTTAATATTTCTCTATTGGGTGAGGTTCATGTATTAATGGCTAATACCTACATATATCCTGACTTACTTATTGCTATCTGTTTAAGAATGCCTACCTGCAGGCTATAAAAATTTTATTCCTAATTGTCTTCTTTCCTTGTGATAAACTCTGGATTCTCTCTCACCTTTTAAAGATCAGATAGGGGAAGGGGAATTCTACTATGGAGAATTCTACCTTCTCTGACAGGGATTAGGGGTTGTCTTAACTCAGAGAAAGCATAGTTTATCAGCTACACTATATAACAAACTACCCTCAGATTTAAGCATCTGAAAACAACCACTTATTTTTATCATTTCTTAAAATAACAACCACTTACTAGCTGCTTGCCTCAAGTTTGATTCTGTCCCACTGGCCAAAGTAAGTCACATGTCCAAGCCCAGAGGCATTGTGGGAAAGCACAACCAAAGACAGAGATTCAGAGAGACATGAAAACAGTTCGAAGAAAAAGGGAGCTGTTTGAGGGTGTGCGTTAAGTTAATAGGCATTGGGTTTATTGATTAATAGTAATTACATTTGTTTGCAGTGCAAGTCATATTTTCCCAATGGACTTCACCTTCATCAAAACCAGTGTTTGTCTCGGTCTCTAGTATTTTTTTTCCATTTGGTTTTAAACCCTCACCCTGATACAAGGTGAGCATAAGACAGATTTGCATAACAAGAAAAGTAAATGATTTGTGTGGGGTTTTATTGCTGTCGTTGTTGTTGTTTGGATGGGTCTTTGTTTGTTTGTGAATTATCTAGCCAAGCTAGTTGTGCTGGACCAATTTACAGGAAGAGTTATCAATCTATTCACCATATTTAGTGTATTGATTAAAATCCAGGAAACTTAAAAATTTCAAAATATTCTAAAAGAATAGAAATTTCTGGGCACATTTTTTTCTCTAGTTTGAAATTCTGAGTAGTGAAAATGTCTAAATTCTCAAGTTAATGATTTAAAATCATGAAAACATGATTTAAAACAAACATGTTTTATTTTTAAAAACATAAAAAAATAAAATCTTTGTCAGAACCTGACTGGACTACACATTGTGTGAGTCCTATGATCTCTGTCACCTCCACCTTGTAATTAAAAACAAAACAAAAACAAAAAAAACAACAAAACAACAAAAAACACATTTCTATTTTAGAGGTATTTCTAGAGGAACCTCTTCCCAAAGATGCTTTGTGAGCTTTAAAAATGTTATAAAACAAAACAATATGCCCTCCAAAGACATCCCAATTTAAGTGGTGTCATAGATTTTTATTACAGAAGGAACTTTAGAGAGTGTTTCAGTAAGTATCACTGTATATGAACATCACAGGTTCTAGGGCAGTTAATACCTAATTTGGCTAATTAATGTATGTATAACCTATCAGTCACTATTTTTTTTTAAGATTTTATTTATTTATTTTTAGAGAGGAGTGGGGAGGGAGAAAAACATCAGTGTGTGTTTGCCTCTCGAGCACCCTCTACTGGGGACCTGGCCCACAACCCAAGCATGTGCCCTGACTGGGAATCCAACTGCAACCTTTTGGTTTGCAGGTCGGTGCTCAATCCACTGAGCCACACCAGCCAGGGATATCAGTCACTCTTCCAATACCAAGATAACTATTTTTATTTTCCTGAAAGCATATAAGAACAGACGTTTGGATGAAGAATATGTAAGTCATATTCTGAAGAGGGAAAAAAAAGAACAAGTTATTAGTAAACGATAAACCATTTCCCACTCGTCAGTGATAGTAAATAAACTTCCAGTTGGGACTATGAGCCAAGGTAGCCAACCTAGATTTTACTTTAGAATTTTTAGATGCAAGGTGGGACTAAGGAGAGAGAAGCGATAGGCAGGGAGTAATGTTTAAGGAGGCGCTCATTTTCAGGTATGGACCCTGTACTTGCACCACACTGAGAATGAGTGCCTACTTAAACTCTGCACCCCAAAGGCTTTGCTCTTCTTGCCCTAGTCCAGCCCCTGGTTAGAACACGTAAAAAAAAAATGTTGGGCACTGTTCATTCCACTGTAAAACAGGACTTTAATTCAATGAGCAGGTAAGCACACCAAATATTGCCAAAATAGACTAAAATGTTTCAACATGAATAATTTAAAAAATTACTAATAGGATTAATCACACAGTATTTAAACCACAGGTGGGAAACACAAAGCCCAACGGCTGAGTCCAGCCCTCCATCTTGTCCTGCCTGGCACCTTGTTTCTACCCAGCAGCATCACCGAGCTCCTTGCCCCTACTTAAGGAGTAATTACATTTATATAGTCCTAAAATTACATTTGGCCCTTTCAAGGCAACCTTGAGGCTCATGTGGTCCCCCGTGAAAATGAGTTTGACGCCCCTGATTTAAACACTGCAAAGAAATAGGTAGCAATGCAAATAGCAAGTAGGACTTTGGTTCCTCCTACTTAGCTGCCATTTTTACATATTTCCTTAGGTCTTCAATCTCACCCCTTGCCTGATTCTCAGTTGTATCAATAGAGCTCAAAGGGCATTCCTTTAAATTTAAGTATACCAATATTTTGAAAGGAAATATAACATAGTCAAAAAGAGTAGAATTCTGTGTCCAACAGACACGAGTCAAGTTGTTTCCACAATATTACTTACAGTGCTGGGGAAGTTTTAGATTCTCTGAACTTAAGTTTCCCCTTCTAGGAAGAAAGGGTAATATTTACTTCATATAATTATTTTGAAGATGGAATTAAAGAAAGAGTATAAAATATTAGGCAAAGTACTGGCACAAACTAAGTTCTCAATTTGTAGTAACTGTTACAATTATTCTTATGTTATTATTAGTAATAAAAATTCTGTCCTCTGTCAGGTGTTAAGATAAACCCTCCAATCACAAAGATAAGTAATGCAGGATTGCTACCTACCCTCAGGGAGCTCTCTGAAATAGTGAGAAGGCAGAGGAGACAGATGAATACACAGTGAGGAGTGTCGAGGGAGCACAGACTGGGAACACCAGGCTAGAGCTCTGGTTTCAGGGAAGTATCCTTCTAAGCTGAATCTCAGTGAGTGAGTAGATATACTCTGTGAAAGGAAATGGGAAACGCATTGAGGTTGGCAGAGGACACAGCCTGCAAGGTACCTACTGGGTATAGAGTAGGTTGGCTGGAGCAGAAGGTGAGAAATGAAGGCTAAGCAGGAAAGAAGACTAGAGAGATAAAGAGGCCAGTCCTCAAAATGTTTTAAAGTCAGGCCAGGGCATTTCAAATATATCTCAAGGGCGATAGAAAGAGTGATTGAACGAGTTTGAGGTGAAAAGTGAGATGATCAGATTTTCACTTTAGAATGGTCACTAGAAATTAGAGAGTTTAGAGAAGTCAGGAGGTGACATTTGTCCCTCTCAGGACATGAAAGTACCCTGGAATGGCCAAAGAAGTAGATGGATTTCAAGAACGTTGGAAAAAAAAAAAGCCTCGTTAAAATTTAGTAAATTAGTGTGAAATGAAATTCACCAAGGCGATAACCCAATACGGTGATAAAACCACCCCAACCAACTGGGGTGCTAAAGTTAGTTATTTTGACCTTGGATCCTGAACACATCTCCTTGTCAATCAGAAGTAGAAAGGAAAGAAATTTACTCTTCTCGTCATTGAGTTCCCACATGAAATACATTTTGAATATGCTCTCTATATAATTTTTACCATTTTCTTCCAGTTAATTTCCATGGACAAGCAAATTAATCCTATCTCATTTCTTCCCATCAACCATAGTGGCTTGGTTCACAGGGAATTGCAGGGTGTCATCCTAGCCTTCCAACGTCATTGTTAATGTTGGCATTGACATTAATGCTGGATTTGCAATGTTCGATTTGTAAATGTTAGCGTGCTATTTAGCAGGAGGATACATTTTTCTTTTATTACTTTTTTAATCTTGAAGAACTCTCACTGGCCTCATTTTCTTATGTTTTCCACTTTGGTTTGAAATTTTATTATGTCCCCCATGCCGTAAAACAAGCATCATTACAAATAGATAACTGATTAATTGGGACTATTTAAACCGAATTTTAGCATAATTTTATTTCTGTTTACTCCTGAGTCATTCAGGATATCTCTTCCGCTTACCTCCCAGCTTCTCTCTTAACACTCCACTCATTTCCCTTGGTTTTAATCCAATGCATGTTTCCCATTCTCCAAATCTCCACTGACTTGCAGTCTTTGTGTATTATCTACTGTTCCTTCGGCCAATGAAATCTCTTTTCACTCTATCCTCATTTAGTTAACTATGAGTTATTTTTCGTATCTCTTCTTAGACATCTATTCAGAAAGGGTTCATGAACACACAGGGCTCTTATTTATGAAGGACATAATTTATAAGGGCATATAAAGGATACAGAGCTGAGCAAAACAAATTTGGCTGTGATCAGGTGGAATTAAAAATATAGCTGAGCCCTGGCTGGAGTGGCTTAGTGGATTGAGCCCCGGCCTGCAACCAAAGGGTACAACCAACAGCCTGCAACCAACAGTGGTACATGCCTCGGTTGGGGCCAGGTCCCCAGTATGGGGCATGTGAAAGGCAACCATACATTGATGTTTTCCTCTCTTTCTCCCTCCCTTCACCTCTCTCTAAAAATAAATAAATAAAATTTAGACAAAAAACAATATATTACAAATATGTATATATAGCTGAAAAGACCAATATTACACACACACACACACACACACACACATGTTTGCATATATGTAGAGGATATACAGGAAGAGGTAGAAAAATATTGTCACTGGAGAAAGGAAATTCTATTGAGATGACAAAGTTAAAAAGAAGACTTTTGGAAAAGAAATTTCCTTTGGAATTGTTTAAATATATACCAGATGCTAACTGTCCTAGAATCAATTAATTAAAAATTTGAAAAATACAGTAAGTACACAATCAGGTAAATACAAAAATTTAGACTATCCTTTTAGAAATGTCGATAGCAATGTGTCATTGTTGCAACATTCAAATATATGATTAATGGACTAAAATCACCAAAAAGAGTATACAGACCATTTTGCATGAGTTTTATGTGGTATGAGCTGGGTTATTTTCACATACAGAAGACTACATATTGGTCTGAGTTGGGCTGAAAATAAGAAAAAGTGATCCTTGGTCATAGATGGTGTGAAAAACACTGATATAACTTATAAAATTCACTTTGTGGAGTCCTGTGGACAGGAGTATTGGAAAGGATACATAGTCATCACCATGGAAACTGAAGCTCAGATACAGCTGAAGGTCTATGTGACTGTTAAAAAAATAACGGTAGCAGCATATGAACATGTTGCAAACAGAATAAAGCAATCAGTGGTCTCAACTATCAGCCTCACATTAAAATTACAGAGGTAAACACTTGAATTTCAGGTGTTGTGTTCTTATTGTACTGAGCTCCTTCATACACCGGCAAATCTAGGCAGCAAGTTCCAGGGTGAGCAGAGCATCAGGCACAATTAATGCAGCAGATGTCAGTCGCAGATGTGTCTCTATTCTTTACTTCCTTTCTTTTATAGTCACTTGCCACTGTCATCCTTGGTCTCTGCTGCAGAATTACACTTTTGTTTTATAAATGCCTCTGGTTTGGCAACATGAATGTGTTTAGAGTTAAGCCCTCATGTCACTACTGTAAAAACTAAATTGCCATTTTATATTTTGCTTCTGACTCTTTTTCCCACAAGACACAGAAACTCTGTAAAAAGGAGGAGATGAAAAGAGGAAGTGGGGGAGGAACTGAGTGCCTCCTATGCTACTTAGGACAACAGTGGGTTACTAAAGTTGAATAGGCAGAATGGTGGCCACCTAGTACTGTCAGCTTTGTTTTCCATTCTCTTCCAGTTACATTTTTTCACAGTAGATGAGAAAGATCTCCCCTGCTGAGACCTCTGCATTAGCTCCCATAATACTGCTATGTGATTATACCAGGTCAACTGCATGCAGTGGAAGGATGAAGGATGCAGTGATTAAATCAGTAATGCTGTGTTACTCCTTGTTGACCAGTGAAATAATTTTATCATTTTGTTAATAGGATAGTTATTTTCTTTTACCTCAAATCAGTTTAAATGCAATTGGAATGTAGACTGTATGTTTTCCTTAAACACCAAATTAATCCAGCTGTAATTGTTGCAATCTCTTGAGAAGGGATGCAGAGCAGGACTTTTATTCTATTTATCCACTTGCTTTTTAGATCAGTGCAAGAGACTTAAGACTTAATGGCTTCTTCATTTAAGGTGTCGTTCTCTTAACTTTTATTTCTTTCATTTCTTCTCCTTTAATTTGACTATCAGAAGCACTCCAAAGGATAAAATTTCTTACAATATTTACAGTGTGAAATACACCAGAAAATGTGGTGATGTCCCCCCTTGTGCCTGTCCTTTGAGGGAATAGGAATAAATACTTCATATTATCTACCCCTTATTTGTTATGAACAGATATTTTAATATGAGATTTCTTTTCTGCAACAGTTAAGCAATGTGAACAAATACAATGTGGGTGTTCATCCCATATGTCTTCCAAAGCTGCATTGGCGAGTCAGGGAGGTAAAGGTCGTGACTCGGCATATCCTTGAACAGGGACTTTTAACAAATACTATTGCACATTTAAAGGTAATACACAAATGTAATCCTTTTAAGAACTGTAATGAAAATATATTCGATCAGTTGGCAAATATTTGTTCTATATTCTATACTTGGCTGCTTGGTCTGCCACTGAAAACATCTCTATGAAACACATTTGTAAGAAATTCATAGCAAGTATTGAATAGTCAAATAGAAGTCTGTATAGGAAGGCAGGCCCTTTCTTTGGTGGTGAAATTTTTGAGGAGGCTAACCTTCAGTTTTCTAGATTATCTGGTTAAGTAAGGTTACACAAAGCAAAGTATGCAGTAATTATTTCTGTATATGGAGAAATACTTCTGTAAGTGACATTTTGTCACCTTATATTTTGTACTCACTGCTTTCTAAAGATAAATGGTTCTCCAATGTAGGGTGTAACTGGATATTAGATTTATGTTAAGAATAAACATTAATTACCATGCAATATCTAGGAATGCTGATGCATTTAAAAGATTTGAAAGAGAATAAAAAATACTAATGTGAAACAAAAAGAATTCTTAGCTACTTCAAGCCTGGGCGGGTTCCTGGTAATAATTTGTGTTCATTTACGCCTTCAATCATTAGGAACCCATTCAGTGCTTCACAGCTGTATATAAGTGGTGAAGGTGTTTCATTAAGCACTAGTCTCATTACTTGAGAAAATAGGAACATATATTAAAATTGCAGGTTTTCTAATGCATTGTTACTTCTTACCTCTTACAAAAATGTTCTAAGTGAACACAATTTTGTTTGAGGGGCTGGGCTGATGAGTCACTACTGAGACTTTGTGGTCAGTTATGGATGCTGAGACTTAAACAATCAGTTACAATTTCTTTAGAATTCACTGTTTTCATTTTTAGGTATTTCAAGGTTAGTTATTTGAAGCGTTGTTTTCTTATTCATGATTAACTTCTCTTTACCTCAATTCAAAAGGAAGAGGTCAATTCTAGAATAATTCAAACTGGCAGATTTTGTAGTTCTTAAAATTTTCAGAAGAGTAATTTTTCCATCCTGACATGATCTGTGTGAAATACTGGGAGTTCAAAATTATGTGAATTTAATGTAAAAAAAATGTTTAAATGTCCCATCTTGGCCCTCTGTGTAAGAATCTCTCTCCTTATAAGCCACTTCCATTCAATGTAGAGAATGAATGATCCATTATGAGTCACATAGAGCTGACAGAGTTTGCCAATTAAGATTGTATCCCTGTGATTGTATGTTGACCTCTGACCATCAAGGCATTCCTGATATTCCAGAAACCTGAAATATTTCTTCCCATTTACCAGTGTTTCAAAATGAAAAGTCCCTGTAGTTGCTTTGTTAAAGGCACACACACACTCCTTTCTGAGTTGGTGAACAGTAACAGAGAGCATCCTACACTAATGGAATTAGTGCTGCACAAAAGAAAACATGACTGGAAACAGTGAGAAGTATGTCAAAGGTTTTAAAAAACATGGTAAGCAGGGCTTCTCAACCTTGGCACCATTGACATTTGGGGAGCGGTAATGTTTTGTTTGGGGGTCTATCCTGTGCACTTGAGGGTATTTAGCAGCATCTCTGGCCTCTGCTAAGCTGTAAAAACCAACAGTTTTTCCAGACATTGACTAATGTCTTCTCCATGGACACAATTGTCTCTCTTCCTTCCATTGTAAACCAGTGAAGTAAATAAGAACTAATAGGAGTAATAAACATGTTCCCAAAAAGAGCATCAGTTTCAAATGAGAGTAGATTACCTATTTATAGGTAAGTTTAATGCATTTAAGTCTAATATATTTTCCCAAGCTCTGCTCCCTTAGAGCTATGGAATGGAACTAATAGTAAGTTTATGGGTTGGTATTGTAAAATTGTTAATATTTCACTAACAGGGGGATTTAATATAAGGGTTTAAGTAGCCTAGCTTGAGAGAAAATCTGATCTACTAAATATGTAGCAACAATGATGTGTCTGTGATGATCCTGGGATGGTTAATATTATCACATAGAAAAGATTCTAATAGTATCATGTTGGGAACCACCCTGCCTGGTTTCAGAAGCTAAGGCTGAAGTAAAAAGACCCCAGGACCATAAGCCCCTAAAGAGACAAAGCTTATCCTCCTGGCAGGGTGCAGCCTTTGCCCCCTTTACTTCACCCTGCTTGGTCCTGGGTGAATGACTGGTTATCCAATGATGGATAAGATTCCTCAAGGGAGAGAAAACCTAAGACAGGCACGGTCATGAAGGGGTCCTCGGGGAAGGACTCAGGGGACTACAGATGGACCCTCACCCCTTGGCTTTGTCATAGCCTGAGTCCTCATTCTGTCTGTAAAAGCTCTCTTAATCTCTTGGCTGCCTGTTTGCCCCACTTGATTTTAAACCTGAAACAATGCCAGAGGTGGGTGAGGCCATACTGGAACTGGTGATTCCTGGCAGGGGGACAATCAGGCCTAAGAAAGAATGAATAAAGTCCTGTGAAACCTGCTTTGCTAAGAATACCCTCAATTTAAATGATAAGGGTCCAAGCATAAAATGAGTTTGTTTGCCAAAGTTTTACGGCCCTTTGGCATCACTCTATCTGACCCTGACTCCGAATAAGCCCTCATAGTTCTTTGAATGTTAACTATTGTTTGATCATTACTGCCTGACAATGACTGACGAGCTTTACACCCTGTATTCCTATACAAATTAAACCCAATAAAAGCCCATTGAGGAACAGGCTCAAGGCCCTTCTCCTTTGAGAGATTGGCCATCTTTCCTCCCCAAGCAGATTATGCCTTGGTAGACTTATTCTCCTTCATGGCAGCCTGGGGGTAGGGGGGCAGGGAGCGCTCTGCAGGTGGAGTGCCCCCTACCTGATGTTTTCCTTACTCATCTGCTGGGAAGAGAGACAGAAGCTTCATAATAAAGAGGATGGAAGCCTATAATATAAAATCTGGAATAGTTCTTAGAGATAGCTGTGGATTGTAGCTGCTTTTGCCCCCTGAACCTACCTTCTGATAGACAAAGATCACTGTTCTTCCTCCAATAAATCATCCCATGGATCTCATTCACTATGCTGAGAGCAAATCTTTGCACCATCCATTGCCAAGCATATACACAGCAAAGGCCATTAGAATATATGTTTTTCCTGGCTAATGAAATTGGTGTAGTTACCGGCTCACGACTCAAAGAATGAGAAGCAACCTCATGTATTTTGTGGACTGTTTGGAAGCAGAAATTATCTTTTCGGTGGGAATGGAAAGACAAAAGGACTATATTTGTAGGTACTAGAAACCAAAACAGAGAGACGAAGCAGATTCTTCATGAAATTATTTGAAGTTCTAGAGACAACTAAGTCTAAAAGTAATTGGATTATTAGAATTTTCTGTTTATAAAGTAATTGATTCCATTCTGTAACTCACACAATGTAAATCTGATTTGTCACTTGCAACACAGTGCCCTCACTATTAAAAATATATCTATGCTCATCTCCATGAACCCATTTTATAGATGGTGAGTCCAATGTATTTAATTTTCCCAAGATCATATTTCTCTAATCACAAACTTCTGTAACTTAAAGTGAATCTATGTTTTAATTTAGTTTGTTTCTTCAATGCCCATCTATAAAGCAATCCAGCTTATTCTTTAATTTATATAATATCCATTGATGTTGATTATTTTTATTTACTGATTACCTAAATTGATTAAATGTTTAAATCCTCTTGAAACTTTGGCCTGCATTATTTGGCCATCACTTCACTCAGAATTAAATTTTTATGTTTCCACATAAATATGCAAAATAGAGACACGTTTAAAATGTAAATTATTTATTCTAGTTCTTCTCACTTGCACATGATCTTAAATTGAATGCTGGTTATTCTATTGAGCTATTTAAATGCCTATTGTAGTTCTAAAAATTTTGTAAAGAGGATAAACTTACATGCATATTTTTTGAATAATTCACATGCAAATCTGTGGTTTTAAATTTTTAAGTTAATTGCCTTTTTCTTTATATTTTTCCAGAAGCACTATAAATCATAGAATTTATGAGATACTTGCATCATTTTCCTTATGACAAATGCAAGGCACAATTATAATCAGAATATAATGGCAGCAATATGTTTGTACAGATGTTCAAGTAAATGCATCAACATTTTTTCCATATGTCTGCTATCTAGCTTTCTCTTCTATGTCAAACCAAAGAATTTTAAATTAGGATATTTTTTACCAGTACCTTTTATACTTTTATATGTTGATATGTAAGATAGTGATGTTATTGAAGATAGTTTTCTGTTATTGAAGTTGATGGTTATAAAGTTAGTTTTGGTTACTGTGGGTTGCTTAGAGATGGCAGAAATTTAGGACACAGTTGAATTTTCTTGCTTTAGAAATTGTCATGGGCAAAAGTTGTATGACAAATAATGGGAATGATTTTATGTGATTCTACTGGGTTTGTGTAGACTTCTGATCCAAATTATTCATCATCAAAACTAGAGAAGTCCTCTAGGGAAACGCTGAAACCTCAAACCAAATAAGAATGTGCACGCTTATGTCTACACTGTTCTGATGCTCCAAAAAACACTGAGTAAATTAAAGGAAAAATAGAAATGAGGGGGGTGGGGTAGAAAGGCTTTGAAAACTCTAAGGTTTGACTTTATATGATATTAGCCCTTTTGGAGATTCCCCACATGAATGGCCCTATGAATTAGTGGGTCTCTGATGGTAAGATGAGTTTCATACCATAACAGAGAAGCATCTTTTGGCCTTTGGAAACAGCAAACATAATCAGAAATCCTGAACATCTTCCCAGATTACATTAGTTAACTTTGTTCTTTAATATTTCCTTTGCTATTCTTGCTATTCTTGGTATACTTTACATTTCTTTTTCTTTCTTTAAATGTTTTTATTTTTTGACAAAGATAAAGTATTTGTTTAATTATATTTTATTGATTATGCTATCACAGTTGCCTGATATTTCCTCCTTTATCCCCTTTCACCCAGCATCCCCTACTGCCCCAGGCAACCCTCTCACCATCATTGTTCATGTCTATGGATCATGGGTATAAGTTCTCTGGCTATTCTATTTCCTATACTGCACTTAACATCCCTATGGCTATTCTGTAACCACCTATTTGTATTTCTTAATCCCTTCACCTCTTCCCCCATTCGTCCCCTCTCTCCTCCCATCTGTCAACCTTCTGGTAACCAACTTCTTTTCTCTTGCTTTTAAGAGTCTCTCTTTATCTCAAACCTTTGGCTTTTTAATAATAATGTGTCTTGAAGTGGGTCTCTTTGCATCCATTATAACTGGAATTCTATGTGCTTCTTGGACTTGCATGTCTATTTCCTTCACCAAATTAAGGAAATTTTCTTTCGTTATTTTTTTAAATAGATTTCCAATTTCTTGCTCTTTCTCTTCTCATTCTGGCACCCCTATGAGGTGAATGTTGGACCTCTTAAAATTGACCCAGAGGCTCTTTATACTATCTTCATTTTTTTGGATTCTTTTTTCTTCTTCTTGTTCTGCATGGTTGTTTTTTGGTTCCTTATATTCCAAATCGTTGATCTGATACTTGGCTTCATTCATTTTATTGTTGTTTCCCTGTATATTGTTCTTTATTTCAATTAGTGCATCCTTTGTTTCTGACTGGGTCTTTTTTATGCAGCTGAGATCCACACTAAGTTCCTTGAGCATCCTTATAACCAGTGTTTTGAACTCTGAATCTGAGAGATTGCTTATCGCCGTTTCATGTAGCTCTTTTTTTTGGAGTTTTCATCTGTTCTTTCATTTGGGCCATGTTTCTTTGTCTTGTCATTTTGGCAGCCTCCCTGTGTTTGTTTCTATGTATTAGGTAGAGCTGTGTTGACTCTGTGTCTTGGTAGCATGGCCTAATGCAGTATGTGTCCTGTAGGGCCCCGTGACCCAAGCCAGGTGCTCGAGGTGCGCCCTTCATAAGGGCTGAGTGCACCCTCCTCTTGTAGTTGAGGGAGTATTGTTGGCAGGTTGATGACAGGGTTTTACCCAAGCCAGTCAGCTGCAAGGACTGGCTGTGACCACTGACTGCCAACCTCCACCCTTCGTGGAGCATCACCTGTGTGGGGGCAGGGTGGTGGTGCTCCAACATGGTCTATAGATGTCCATTGGGTGCGTTGGCCCTGGGATTTCCTGGGTGGTTCAGGCCAAGGTCAGGTACCACCTGTGTTTTGCCTGGGGCCCCCTTCCTGAGCTGTAAAGCAATCTGAGATGGCTGCACTTGTGCTGGGGTTGGAGATTTCCTGGTGAAGCCAAGCTGTGACTCTAATCTGGCTGCTGCTAGGGCTCACTGAAGCCAGCTGTTGCTTGTTTGATAGGATTTAGGAGCCAAGACCAGCCATTCTTATGGAAAAGCAGCTTGGGTGAGCCAGTAAATTGAGTGGGATAGAGCCTCTGTGGATCTCCAAGGTGGGTCACACAGTGCTAGCGAGGTTGATGGAGCCTCAGATATGGCACCAGCCTACTGGCTCTGTGGGGAGAAGGCTCAGTAAAGGGACAATGGCCTCTGCTTTCCCTGATGCCAACACTTCAGCCTCTCCCTGTATACTACTGATGCCCTTCAATCTGCCACCCTAGTGCTGGAGCTCAGAAGGAGAGAGTCTAAGTAGGTAAGTCTCTGTGTGCGTCCCGAAGAGGAATTGCTTAGGGCTCCAGCAGCCTCCTCCACTGACTAAATTCCTGCTGGTTTTCACAGCTGGAAGTTGTGGGACTTACCTTCCTGGCCCTGGAATCCTGAGCTGTGGGGCCTGGTGTGGGTCAGGGATTCCTCGCTCCAAAAGATGCCTCCGGAATTTTTATCCATATGTTTGTGAGGCCAGCCCATTCCACGTCTACACCCCTCCTACCAGTCTGGATGGATGTGATTTCTTCAATTCCGTAGTTGTCAGACTTCCATTCAACTCAATTTCTGACATTCTTGAGTGATGGTTGTTCTATATTTTAGTTGTAATTTTGATGTAGTTGTGTGGAGAGGTGAGCCATGTCTGTCTACATCACAATCTTGACCAGAAGCCTACTTTGCATTTCTATATAAATTTAAAAATGACCTGTGAATTTATTTAAAAATCCCATTATCCAAAAATTAGCCATTAGAAGCTCTTATTATAGTTGGGGTGGAGAAGGTTGATAGAAATTTTTACCCTTCCTGAAACATAAAATTACTGGATGAAACAGAAGTTATATTTTTGTTTAAAGATGGTAAAGAGCTGTGTGCTCAAATAAACCTAGAAGAATAAAATCAGAGAGACAAAGCATTCCTAAGTGGTCAAGGGAAGGAAGGAGCTTTAGTACATGCAGATTGTGGGGCACAGTACACAGAAGAGGAACCCTGTCAGAGAAGGACAAGTGTTGCTGTATATAGGCAAAACCAGTAAAACTTTTGATGAAACTGTGGGCTGGCAGGTTAATTTGAACTTGAAGGAGCCTTGAGTATAAAGATAATTTTCATCGCCAACCATTGTCTTACCTGAGAAATTTCCTGAGTATGCAGAGACAGAGCATAAGCCCATCTATTCCAATTCTAGAGCTACCACTGGTCACTGAACCAGTGCTAGAGATCTCTTTGGGTCAGACCACTATTGTAACAGGGTGCAGCCAAGGGGGGGGGGCAAATAGGGATTTGTAATGGGGTCTAGAACTCAGGGTGTTCAGGAAATATTAGAGAAAAATGTATATATGATGTCCTCACCCCCACCAGTCTAAGCTGAGGGATGGGACACATGGAGCAGGGCCATTCAGAGCTGTTTTGCATAGCAACAGCTTTTAAGCTAACCTCTGGTATGGTCATTTAACATATCTATAGCCTTTAACTGGTTTTATAGATATGTTAAATAGCTGTGGCCATTCTTTGAGCCAGGGGAATGGGGCATGATTTCAACCCAAGATGTAACTGGGAGGCAACTCCCCCTGGTTACAGCACCTCCATGAGAGCTTGGAGATGATTGGCTCCATGCCAGGGAGCCACGCCTGCCCAGACTTACTATGGCAGCCCAGTAAAGCTGGAAGAATATGGGAATGCTGGCAGGTGTAACTGATTGTGGGAGGAGTTGGAAATGGTGCTGCAGAGAAAAATTGGCTTGGGGGTTTAAACCCAGGTGCAGTAACCATTCCTGGAGAGGACCATGAAGCTTTGGAGGAGCTGGGATCATGCAGCTGTGGCAGGAAAGGGGGGACCATGTGGCTTTGACAGAGGTTGGGACTAGGCGGCTTGGGCCAGAGTGGAGACCACACAGCTGTGGCGGAGGGGGTACCCCGCAACTTGGGCAAGAGTCAGGACCATGTGGCTTTGGGGTGCTCCCTTTTGCCACGTGGCTTAGGAAGCAGGAGAGACTTTGCCGGGAAGAAAAGGGGTGAAAGGACTCTTGCTGGTGGGCCATGAGAAGGTGCCACATGGTTTTGGATTAACTGGAGATCATGGCGGCAACACAGCTAATGGTGCTGGGAGCCTGAATCACAGACTTCTACTTCTTTTCCTGAGATACGGTATCCTGGACTGGGCAGAGGGAGAAGGAAGGACTGTGTGAGTCTGTGGGTATTCTAAAGGACTTTAGTATTTTAATGAAGACATTAAGTCATTATTCTAAGTCTGTATAACTTGTAGATAAATAATTCCTTTCCTTTTCACCAATCTCTGGCATTAAGAGACATTTTTCCTCTGGTGGCGGGCAAGGTGAACCTAGTACTGGGGGGAACCCCTGGAGAAAAAGGGGAGGTCCTTTTCGTAATAGTATATTGTTCACCCCACACCACCCCCCAGCTCTGTTCTGTAACACTATGATTAAGGCTTGAGCTCTATTGTCAAATATGGTTAACTATGACCACCTTGTCTTGGGGGGTTAAATGTCATCATGTGTACCATGTCACCCCCTCTTCCCATTGAAATTATGGCAGCAGTTGCGACCATCTCTGACCCACAGGAAATAGACATGTCCCTCATGAGGGCCCACAGGAAATAGAAGATAGTGCTCCCCTCATCAATATAAATCTCAACTCTCATGTGAAGGGAATATCTCTGGACCCTCATGAGGGACATAATTAGAGGCTGGGTAAGCAATCCTTGTACAAAAATTTCTTACCATTTTAATCTCTGTAAGTCTTTGGATACTAAAGAAGTTCTAATATTTCCTTTTCATTCAGTATAGGTCACCTACAAACCACAATTCATATGCAGCCACTCCCAGCCACTTAAGGTAACACATCACACTGAATACAAAATCTCTTCTTCATGCACTGAGACTAATAACTATATTTCAGTCAAACATTCTATCCCTTTCTCCCTAGCACAGAATTCTTAGATGTCATTTCCATAAATATTCTTCAGGTTTATGTTGCTATAAATTAGAGAAACCTTGTAAATATTTTGGAATGTATGGCATCTACTTAGCAGTTACAATTTGTTGCTGATTCCCTGGGATCTTCTAGGGGTTGAGTATGATTATAGGTCTAAACTCATTGAGAGGTGGTGTGTATTTGGGGCAGGGGTTTAAACTTGAAAAGGATCAGCCATTCCCTGTGGTGTAACTACCTCTTGGAGCCCATTACATGTTCTTCAGACAGAGAGAAACTAACCTCAGACAGAGATGGGAAGGCTACCATGGATGGCAAAAATGAATTGATAAAATTTAAGGGTGCTCAGCTTCATTAGAATTTTCCCAATGTCCTCATCCCAATTTTTAAGGCCTTATTCTTTTCTGCTCATTACTCTGACTTTAACATAAGAGACCTGTGAAGTTGTGAATTCAAAGTGCACTGTAATTTAACTATCTGCAGGATTAGACTTTGGTTTGGCTTTCAGAAATTCTGTCCCTAAAGTTACAGTAAATAAATATTATTTCATGGTAATCAAAGCTGTTTATTGGTTCCTTACAGACCCCTGAGCTGGGGATGTGAAGTTCTAAGCTCATCATTTTTCATCTAGTTTCTGTGAAACACTTAGAAACAAGTGATCAACCTCATTATAATTTTTACTTTCATTAAATATTCTACAACAACAGCAACAAGCACTTCGTTTTTTTAAATAAATTTATTTTAGGTGATGATTTAAATAATTATTTTGTGACTTTATGCCATAATCTACCTGTATCTCCTTTTCTACTAGCAGTGGTGTCATTTATGCCTTTAAATCTTTAATCAGATCAAATAGATAATTCCAGGTTTCCATGCTTTCTGTTTGTTGGCCATAGAACATCTTTTCCTACCAAAGCATGAATCAGTGAGTTTTCAGTCAGAAAAGCAAAACTATAATGAATGTTAGGAAATAAAGAATTTATTAGAAATTTGAATTTACATAATTGTAGAAGGTTCAAAGGCCCCAAAACAGGAGTTGAAGGATCAGAAACAAATTACTATCAAGCCTTGGAGCATCTGAAAAAAATCTGAGTTTGCAGGGATCATGCCCTGGCTGGGTGGCTCAGCTGGTTGGAGCTTCATCCCATACACCAAAAGGCTGCATGTTTGAACCCCTGCCAGGGAGTGTAAGGGAGGAAACTGATTAATCTTTCTCCCATTGATTTTTCTCTCTCTCACTCTCTCCCTACCTCTCCCTCTGAAAATCAATAAATATATCCCCAGGTGAGGATTTAAAAAAAGATGATCATTAGAGAAGGAATAAATGAAGGTAAAATTATATCTTTCCTTTTCTTATTAATTGATCTAATAGAAAAAAGTGCTAAGTAAATAACTATAATGTATTGGGTGACTATAACATATGTATAAGTAAAATGAGGAGAAGAATTGGGAATACTGTCATAAGATATCTGCACTACCTGTGAAATGGTGTAGTCCTATTTGAAAGTGGAATTGGATTAGTTTTAAATGTATATTGCAAAATCTAGGTCAACCACTACACAATTTGTTTAAAGTATAAATAACTCAGAGGAGAGAATCATATAAAATATTCAATTAAAACTGGAAAAGACAGAAGAGAGAAATATTTATTAAATAACAACAAAAAATGAGTTTAATGAATAAATACACTTGTCCTGTACAAGCATGGTAAATACTACTCAACTATATCAATAATCACTTCATGAACAGGCTAAGCATACCAATCAAAAGACAAGTAATGCCAAAGTGGATAAAACAACTAAAAAATAAGATCCTCGTGTATGTCATTTAGAAGAAACCCATTTTAATAAACAGACACAGATAGATTAAAAGTGGAGGGATAGAGAAAGATATACCATGTTAACAGCAATGAAAAGAGAGACAGAAAGAGCACACAGATTACTAATAATAGAAATGAGAAAGATGTTATCATTACTGATCCTATGGGGATAAAATGGACAATTAAGAATTATGAACAGCTCTATATCTATACATTTAATAACTTACATGAAATAGATCAATTCTTTGGAAAATAAAAACTATCAAATCTTATACAAAGAGAAATAGATATTCTGAAGAGGCCTAAATCTATTAAATAAATTTAATCAATAATTATTAACCCTCTCCCACCAAAACACTTTTTCCAGATAGTTTCACTAGTGAAATCTACTAAAATTATAAGGAAGAAATGATACCGACTTTCTAAACTCTCATTCAGAAGACAGGAATAGAGGGACACTTTCTAATGCATTCTATGAAGCCACCATTACCCTATTATCAAAACTATATACACAGTACAAGAAAGCAATATTACACATCAACCCCTCTCATCAACAGAGATGTAAAGGTCTTCAAAACTTATTAACAAAGTTAATCCAACAATGTGTAAAATAATTACAGACCACCGCCAAGAGAGATTTATTTCTGGCCTGCAAAATTGGTTCAATATTTGAATCAATTAATGTAATCAACACATCAACAGGCTAAAGAAGAAAAATCATATCCATTGATTCATAAAAAGAACTTGACAAAATCTAACATCCACTCAGAATATTTAAAAAAAAAAACTTTCAGCAAATTAGGAATAGACAGGAACTTCCACAACTTGAAGAAGAACATCTAGAAAAACACAACAGCTAACCTCATCCTTAATAGTGACAACTGGATGCTTTTCCCCTAAGATCAGGAGCAAGACAGAGATGTCCCCTTTCCATACATTAATTCACCACCATACTGTAAGTACTAGCCAGTGCAATAAGACAAAAGGAATTAATGGTACATAGATTGAGAAAGAAGAAGTAAAACTGTCTTTGTCCATGGATGATGTAGTTGTCTCTGTAGAGATGTCAAAAAATAACTAATATACCCTCCTAGAATTAATAAGTAATTTGAAAAGATTTCAGGTTATGAGATTAATATGTAAGAGAAAATTATATTTCTATATACTAGCAATGAATAATTGGAGTTAGAAATTTAAAACAGCACTGCTTGCATTATCACTAAAAAAAGTGAAACACTTAGATATAAGTTAAAATATATACAAGATCTATAGGGAAAATATTACAAAGCTCTGATAAGATCTAAATAAATAGATATTTCATGCTCAAGGATAAAAAGACTCAATATTGTTAATGTGTCATTTCTTCCCAACTTGATTTATAGATCCTATACAAGTCCCATCAAAATCCCAGCAAGTTACTTAGTAGATATTTAAAAATGGGTTCTTATGTGTAATAGAAAGGTAAAAAGAGAACAATAGCCAGCATGATACTAAAATCAAATCAAATCAAATCAATCAAAAGACTGATACTACTCAATTTTGTCTTACTACAGAGCTACCATAATCAGAACAGCATCATATTGGTGAGAGAACAAGCAGATCAATGGAACAAAACAGTCAAGATATAGACTCACATGTGAATAGTCCATTTGTATTTGACCAAGAAGCAAAGAAAACTTAGTGGTCAAAGGATAGTTTTTCAATAACTTGTGCTATAATAATTGGACAACCATATGCAAAAAATATATATAGGCATTTAGATATGGTCCTTACACCATGTGCAAAAATTAACCCAAAATGCACCGAAGATCTAAATGTGAAATATAAAATTTCAAGAAAATAACAGGACAAAATCTAGATGACCTTAAGTTTGGTAATAACCCAAAGCATTATAAATGAAAGAAAAAATATAAATTGATAAATTAAGCTTTATTAATCTTAAAAAGTTCTGCTCTGTGAATGACATTGCTAAAAGAATGAAAAAAAGAGTGGCCACAGACTTGAAGAAAATATTTGCAAAACATATGTCTGATAAAGAGCATACAAAGAGCACTTAAAATTCAACAAAACAAAAATGACCCAATTAAGAAAAATCTCATCTAAGAAGGTATATGGATGACAAATAATCATATAAAGCATGCATAACTTTATTATTAGATTTCAAGTGAAAACAACAAGCTAATGCTATCACTGCTCACTTATTTGAATGGTTGAAATGAGAAAGTGAAAACAAATACAAAAACTGACATTATCGAATGCTGATAAGAATGCAGAGCAATCAGAACTATACTTCTGTTTTGTTTTGTTTTACAAACGCCACTGGTTTGCCAATATAAATGCTCATTGCGGGTTAGAAGGCAAAATGTTATAGCTAGACAGTGTGCTAGTTTCTCAAAAAGATAAACATAGTCTTGCCATACAATCCAGTAGTTACACTCCTCATATTTACCCAGGTAAAGTGAAATTTTATATTTGTACAAAAACTTGAACATAAATGTTTATAGCAGTTCTATTCATAACTACCCCAAACTGGAATTAAACAAGATATCTTTTAGTAGGTGAATGTACAATATAAAGAAATTGTGATGTATCCATGAAATATTTGTAAAAAAAAAGTAAGTGAAAGAGCAAGAGACAAAAAGACATTGAGGAATCTTATATGCAGAGTAAAGTAAAACAAGCCAGTTTGAAGACCACATACAATATGATTCCAACAAGGTAACATCTGGAAAAGGTAAAACTATAAAGACAGGGGAAAAAAAAATCGTTGGTTACCAGGAGTTTGTGGGAGGAAGGATGAGTGGATGAATTTTTAAGTCAGTCTAACTATTTTGTATGGTTCTATAATGGTATATGCATATAAGCTTTATGCATTTGTCAAAAGCCATAAAACTACATAATACAGAGTGAGCATTACTATAAACTATGTACTTAAGCTAGTAGTGATATATCAAAGTTGGTCCATCAAATGTAAAAAATGTACCACCCTAATGCAGGATGTTTATACATAATAAGGGAAACTGCATGAGTGTCTTTGTGGGAAGGCCAGGGGAGGTACATGGTAAATCTCCCTACTATCTGCTCAATTTTTCTGTAAATCTAAAACTATTCTACAAAAATAAAGTCTAGTAGTTAAAAAGGAAACTATCTCATAGAGTTGTCGTGGATATGTGTACCATTTTGAATATTTCCTAGTGCTCAACACTCAATGATAGTTAAATTCTATTATTGTTATTTATATCATTGTTGCAATCTCACTTCTAAAATATTTTAAAATTTATTTTTTAATTACAGTTGACCTACGATCTTATATTAGTTTCAGGTGTACAACATAGTGATCAGACATTTGTGTACCTTACAAAGTGATCATCCCGGGAAGTACAGTACACATCCGGCACCATACCCAGTTATTAAAATCTTATTGACTATGTTTACTATGCTGTACTTTGCATCCTTGTGACTATTTTTCTAACTGGCAATTTCTGCTCTTCAATCCCTTTCACTTTTTATCATTATTAATATTAGTGTTAGTAGTAATAGTAGTGATAGATATTTTAACAGAGCTATGCTCTCCAAATTTTTTTAATATATTTGTAAATTTAGAAATTGGAAAATGGATACAAAATAAGAAAATGTCATTGTTTACCATAAATAAAAATGTTTTCCTGTACAATTAAATAAAAAGGGAAGATAGCTTTTATATTATATACAAACTGAAAATGTCTGTGGAATTTTATTGCAGCAATTACTTTGTAGTACAACTACAAAGAATTATTTATTCAAAAATCACAGTTTTATGTGTTACATTTTTACATTTGCTCATATACTAAAAAAAATCAACACAGCCAGTACATGTTACTAAGAGGAGCCTGTGTAAAAGATGTTTTCTATTAAAATATTTCCCCCTATATGGATTTGGAAAATAAAAATTCTAAAAGATAAAAGAGTTTTCCCTTCACTTCTAATAAAAACACTAAAGAAGCAAATTGCTGTTGTTCACCAATCATCTCTCATTTATTTTATAAGCTAAAAAATATATGTAGAATATCTTTATATCCAGTGTTGCTTCAAAAAATATGAAAGATGTATCATTCATTAAGTGACAATACAACTTTTAACATAATCAGATTTAGATAATATTAAATGATCTGAACTTTGCTCTTTCCTTTTTCTGCTTCAACATTTTGGACAGTTCCCTGGGCCAGGTGGCTCAGCTGGTTAGAGCATCATCCCCTACACCGAAAGGTTGCAGATTTGATCCCAGGTCAGATCACACACCTAGGTTGTGAGTTCAGTCCCGACTGGGGCACATATGGGAGGCAACTGATAGATGTTTCTCTCTTTCCTTTCCTTTCTCCAATATCAATATACTCGAGTGAAGATTAAAACTATTGTTTTTGGAAAGTATTTGTTTTAAAGGGAAGAATCTATCTCTTGGACAATAGTCATTTCTATACCAAGAAGTTTTTTGTTTTTAAATATATTTTATTGATTATGCTATTACAGTTGTCCCATTTTTCCCCCTTTCTTCCCCTCCGCCCCCATACCCCCACATTCCGCACCCTTTAGTTTTTGTCCATAGGTCATACGTATAAGTTCTTTGGCTTCTACATTTCCTATACTATTCTTAACCTCCCCTGTCTGTTTTCTACCTCCCATTTATGCTACTTCTTCTCTGCCCCTTTCCCCCTTCCCCCTACCACTCCCCTGTTGATATCCCTCCATAGCTTATATAAATCCCTTTAACATTTAATACAATAAAGGCTGGGTGATGATGAACTCTTGAACTTGACCTTATCTGAGGAGCACTTTATCTGCCCTTCCATTCTAAATGAGAGTTTAGCTGGATATAGTATTCTTGGATGTAGGTCCTTGCCTTTCATGACTTGGAATACTTCTCTTCAGCCCCTTCTTGCCTGCAAGGTCTCTTTTGAGAAATCAGCTGACAGTCTTATGGCAATTCCTTTGTAGGTAACTGTCTCCTTTTCTCTTGCTGCTTCTAAGATTCTCTCCTTATTTTTAATCTTGGGTAATGTAATTATGATGTGCCTTGGCGTATTCCTCTTTGGGTCCAACTTCTTTGGGACTCTCTGAGCTTCCTGGACTTCCTAGAAGTCTATTTCCTTCACCAGCTTGGGGAAGTTCTCCTTCATTATTTGTTCAAATAAGTTTTCAATCCCTTGGTCTTCCTCTTCTCCTTCTGGCACCCCTATAACTCGGATGTTGGGATGTTTAAAGACATCCTGGAGGTTCCTAAGCCCCTCCTCAGTTTTTTGAACTCTTGTTTCTTCATTCTTCTCTGTTTGGATGTTTTTTTCTTTCTGCTGGTCCACTCCGTTGAATTGAGTCCCAGTTTCCTTCTCATCCCTATTGGTTCCCTGCAGATTTTCCTTCAGTTTCTTTATATTATCCTTCACTTGCTCAACTAATTTTGACCATTTTTCTTCTAATCCTGTGAGTATCCTGATTACCAGTGCTTTGAACTGTGCATCTGATAGGTTGGCTATCTCTTCATCACTTAGTTGTATTTTTTCTGGAGCTTTGATGTGTTCTTTCTTTTGGGCCATTTTTTTTCTCAGTGTTCCCATTACTTTAAGAGGCGGAGCCTTAGGTGTTCACCTGGGTGGGGAAACCCACATCGCTGTGCTGTGACACTGCCTGTGGGGGCGGGGCCTGAGAGAACAATGGCGCTTGCTCTGCTCTCTGCACCCACACTGCCACCCACAAGCAAGCTGTGCCTCTCTGCACTGGCTCTGGGGTCGGTGGACAGGCCCACACAGTTCCAAGTCCCCGTGGGTCTCCCCAATGAACTCTCCTGCGAGGCCGGGAGTTCCTCCCGCTGCCACCTCAAGCCCCACAGTTGTTTTCAGTCGGTTCTTTGAGGTCTTATTTCCCCACGCCGATGGGCTGTGAGATCTGCTCCGCTCCCTACTTTTTCTCCCGGTTTGTCTGCAGGCGAATGAGGGAGCCGCCTGGTCCACCAGTCTTGGCCCTGCTGGGTCCGGGTGGGCCGGTGCGTGGCAGTGTTTTGGCCAGGGACGCCTGCCGTGGATCTCTCCAGGCAGCTGCAGCGTTGCCCGTACCGCCCCACAAACCGTGGTCTTGCTCACTCTCTCTGCCCGGCTCCGCCCCGCTTACCAGTCTCCATGAATGTGTCTTCTTTAACTCCTTGGTTGTTGGACTTCCTCTCAGTTCGATTTTCTGTCAGATCTGGCTGTTTTTGTTTATTTAAATTGCTGTTTTTCCTCGTTTGGTTGTGTGAGGAGGCACAGTGTGTCTACCTATGCCTCCATCTTGCCAGAAGTTCTATACCAGTAAGTTTTGTTTGCAACATAAATCCAAGAGTTTAATCTGAATAATTTACAAACTATTTCAAGAGAAGTACATCTATCTGATTAATTATTTGATGGTAGATTGACAAAATGCTTAACTGGGTCATTGACCCTTTCATTATTGTTTGTCTCACAAAAGTGCTTATTGTTTGACAAGACAATTTACTAATTTTAAAAACCTATTTACTGGAGTAAAAAAAGAATAACTTACTTTTTAACACTTTATACATTTTTATAGTGAACATTCTCAAAATATATTCGTCAACACACTGATGAAGTCCTCCTTGAGTAACATCTGTGATGCATAAAGGTTGTTACAATGATGGCTTTTATTTTATAATACAAGGTAAAATAATTGGGTTGTGTCCATATGGAGGAAGAGGCATTGATGGATGCAAATTTTGAGATTTAGTTCATACTTCTACATCTTTTCCTCTAATTTTACACAAATTTTTGTCCCATCTAGTTACCTAAATTTCATCAGATGATTAGCAAAAATCACAGTAAACCACCTAGATAGAGAAGTAAAAATCAGCCCAGTCTCATGTAACTTGATGGTAAAGCTTAGACCATTAAAATATTTTCAAAGCTTAATTTTGTCCTATTGACTTACTCTTCTTAACTTTTAGAAAATAAAAATTTTTCTGAAGGGTCTAGATGATTCCTCTGGTGAGGTGATCTATGTGAGTGCCCATTGAAGAGCCAGCTTGTCTTATATAAAATCCTGGAGATTTTAAGGTAGAAAAGGATGGTTACAAATTTGTGAATAGCAGCCTGAATCATTGAAATGTTATTTTACTATAATGATTTTTTTTCTTTTTTTAATATGAAAACTGGTTTTATGAAGTACTGTGAAGAGTCAAAAGCTCTGAAAACACTGAGCTGAAACCAAGTAGGACAGCGATGCCACGTGGGACACGGGCTCCCTGTGTTGTTCCAGTCCCAGCCAGACCTCCTTCAGGTTTGCGACCCTTTGTCTGTCAATCCTCGTTTTGTTTTGTTTTGTTTTCCAGCTTTATTAAGATGTAGACATATAACATTGTGTTAAGTTTAAGGTGTGCAGTGTGATGATTTGATACACACATATATTGCAAAATGATGACCACAACAAGGAGAGTTAACATAATCATCACCTCACATTTTTGTGTCTGGTGAAAAATTTTAAAACCTACTCTCTTAGTAACTTTCAGGTATAAAATACAGTATTGTTAAATATAGTCATCATGCTTGTACCTTAGATCTGCAGAACTTACTCATTTCCCTTCTACCACCTTCACCCCTTTCCCCACCCCAGGCAACCACCATTCCACTCTCTGTTTCTATGAGTTTTTTATGTTTTTAGATTCCACACGTAGGTGAAGTTATACAGTATCCGTTGTCTACTGTTGGACTTCTATCACTTAGAATAATGCTCTCAAGTTCCATCCATGTTATCACAGTGGCAGATTTCCTTCTTTCTATTGCTGATAATGGTTCATTATATATGTGATATTATATATTTAGAATATATTTTCAAATTATATGAATATCACATTTTATATATAAATATAAAATATACATATAAATTGTGTGTGTGTGTATGTATAATCTCCACATCTGTATCTGCTCATCCGTTGGCAGACACTTAGGTTGTTCCTATGTCTTGGCTGTTGTAAGCAGTACTGCAGTGAATGTGTGGGTGCAGATGGCTCTTTAGGGGAGTGATTTCATCCCCTTCGGATGCACGAGGAAGTAGGATTGCTGGTTTTGAGGAAACGCCAAACTGTTTTCCTTAGTGGCTCTACCAAATTACATTTCCACCAACAGGGCACAGGGTTCCCTTTCCTCTACATTCTCACCAACACATATTATCTCCTGTGTTTTTAATAACAGCTATTCAAACAGGTATGAGGTAATATCTCATTACGTTTTTTTTTTTTTTAAAGATTTTATTTATTTATTTTCAGAGAGAAGAGAAGGGAGAGAGAAAGAGCAATGTATGGTTGCCTCTCACATGGCCCACATTGGGGACCTGGCCCGCAACCCAGGCATGTGCCCCGACTGGGAATCGAACCGGGACCCTCTGGTTCCCAGCCTGCACTCAATCCACTGAGCTACACCAGCCGGGCTCATTACGGTTTTGATTTGCATTTCCCTGATGATTACTGGTGGTAAGCACCTTTTCATATACCTGATCATCATTTGCATGTCTTCTTTAGAAAAATGTCTTTTCACATCATTCACTCATTTTTAATGGAATTATTTTTTGCTATTGTGATGTATGAGTTCTGTATATGGATATATACATGGAGTTCTATCTATATTCATATATATAGGATATTAACCCCTTATCAGACGTATAGATTGTAAATATTTTCTCCTGTTTGTTGCATTTTAATTTTGCTGATCGTTCCCATTGCTGTGCAGAAGCTTTTCAGTTGGACACAGTCCCATTTAATTATTTTTCCTCTTGTTACTTGTGCCTATGGTGTTACATCCAAAAACGTAATCATTGCAAAACTAATGTCAAGGAAATTTTATTCTTACATTTTCTTCTAAGAATTTTATGGTTTTAAGTCTCACATTCATCTTTAATCTACTTTGAGGTGATTTTTGTAAATGGCATAAGAGTCTTGTTTGGTAGATGAATATTCAGTTTCCCCAATAGCACTTACAAGAAGACTGTCATTCCTGAGTATTCTCGGCTCCCTCTCCAATACTAGTTTGCCATGTAAGCATGGGCTCTGGATTCTGTTCATTAGTCTGTGTGTCAGTTTTATGCTATTACCAACTTTTATCACAAAATTTTATAATATAGTTTAAAAATCAGGAAATGTGATGTCCTCATCTTTGTTATTTTTCAAGGTTACTTTGGCTATTCAAGGTTTTTTGTGGTTCCATATAAATTTTAGCATTTTGTTTTGTATTTCTGTGATAAGTGCCATTGAAATTTTGATAGGGATTTCCTTGAGTCTAGATTGTTTGGGTAGTGAAGACCTCTTAACAATATTAATTTTTCCAATTCATGAAAATGGGTATCTTTTCATTTATTTGTCTTTGTCAAGTCTTTTTCTCAATGTCTTATAGTTTTTAGTGTATAGACATTTTATCTGTTTGGTTAAATTTATTCCTAAGTATTTTATTGTTTTTGATACTATTGTGAATGGGATTATCCTTATTTCTTTTTCAGATAGTTTGTTGTTTGTTTATAGAAATGCAATTGACTTCATATCCTTTATCTTTACTGAATTCATTGATTAGTTCTAACAGTTTGTGTGTATGGGTATGTGTGTAGTCTTTATGTTTTTTGGTGAAGTCTTTAGTGTTTTATATATATGATATCATGCCATCTGTAAACATTGAGATAATTTTACATCTATTTTATATTTGAATGTTCTTTATTTATTTTTATGAATGCTCTGGCTAGTATATCCAGATGAATTATGATGAATTCTATTATGATGAATTATCCAGTACATCCAGATGAATTATGATGAATTCTATTATGATGAATAGGGGTGATGAGAGTGGGTACTTCATTCTTGTTTTGTTTGTGATCTTAGAAAAAAAGCTTTCAAACTTTCACGGTTGCGTATGATGTTCAATGTGGGTTTGTCATATAGGCCTTTAGTTTGCTGAATAATTACCCAGTTTGTTTAGATTTTTATCATAAAAAATGTTGAATTTTGTCAAATGCTTTTTCTGCATATATAAAGATGACCATATGATTTTGTCTTTTATTCCATTAATATGGTATATGAAAGTTATTTATTTATATATGTTGAACTATCTTGTATCCTACAGGCTGGGCTTGATGATCATGTAAGCCACAGTTCAGACTTGCTGGCTTTGCAGGCCCAGAGGCTAAAAGCTGGGCAGGGCTGCTAGTTTGGCTGCCCACCCAGGCAGGAAGTCAGATGTGCTTTGTAGCTGCCTGGCACCTGTAGCTATACTTCCTGGAAAGGTGAGACTAGAGGCTGTGCTCAGCAATTGTGTAGGACGATGGTTTTGTTCAAGTGCAAATAGCTAGGAGGGCCCTACCAGCCCATAGGCTGGGAATTAAAATCAGGCAGAACTGCCAATAGAACTCCCTAGCCAGACAGGAGCTCAGTTCAGTTCCACGATGGGTAAATATGCTGGTTAGGATCTCTGCTCAGGCTCCAGTGCAGCAGGAACAGGTCCACCAAGATCTGAGTAATGGTGTTATAAACCCTGAACCTCTTCATCTATCTAAATCCCAGTGGTGGAGATCTGCAGGTTACTCCAGTATCTCTGTGAGGTGACACCTAAGTGGGCCTCCTGAGGAGTGCCCTGCAGTCCTTGGGAAGTTGGATATGCACCTTGGGTTCTCTTTTGTTTTTTTTCCACTGAAGAAACTATAGGTGTTGGAAAGAGCTCTTGGTGCAGCAATGTGTAAACTTTGAGGAGGGGCAATATAGTCCAAATGTAGCCTCTTCTCTTGCCCTTCTGGTGGAGTTCTTCCCAGTCTCTTTTGTCCAGTGCAGTTCTTCAGTCTCAGCCCCAGATTCTGGGGACTTTACAATGATGTCTTTTCTATGGATAGTTGCTCTATGGATTTTGTGTGAAGGGGACTGAAGTCAGGAATGACCTATGTTGCCATTTTGATGACATGCAATCTCTTCATTTGAGAGATGAATAAACTGAGACCAAGAAACTTTATTTATTGAAAGCCAAGCCATGATTAAGTGATAAATGAAGACCAAACTCCAACGATAATCTCAGAATCTAGGATTATGAAAACCTAAAGTTATTACTCTCTTGGGGAACACCCGCCCTCTCCAGTCTCTGCAGTGTTAGTGAAATAATGAGAGCTACAAGGACGTTGCAGTCACTGGGACTAGGACTGTGCTGGGAGGCAGCACAAGCTCACAGACTGTGGAGTCAGAGAGAGATGCGCGTTTTTGAATATAGGCTCTGCTACTCCCTGGTTATGTGTTCTTGAATCTTAGACATAGAGACTTAGTTTACACATACAGAATGAGGTTTACGCATATCTATATTGGTATTTGATCAGCATCTGGATGCCATAACCTACCCCACATGACACATAAAATTAACCTTCACAGGGTAATGATATTAACTTCACCATATTCATGAGGATTACATGAAATGATGACTTTTTAATAATTAGTATAGTGTTTGAGACATAGTAGCTACTCAATAAATGACTGTTACTATTATTGTTATTGTTACCACAGTTAGTTACCGCCATGAAATCTATGATTTCTGCTCTGTCCTGGTCAGTATGGATTGCTCAGTTGTAGCATCATCCCATGCACCAAAGTGTTGTTAGTTTGATCCCCCATCAGGGCGTGAACGTGAAGCAACCAAATGCTGTTTTTTCCTCATGTTGATTTCTCTCTCTCTCTCCTCTTTCTAAAAGTAATGAAAAATGTCCTCAGGTGAGAATAAAAAAAAATTTTATTTTATTTTTTTAATATTTTTAAAATTTAATTTTAGAGAGAGGGGAAGGGAAGGAAAAAGAGAAGGAGAGAAACATCAATGTGTGGTTGTCTCTCATGTGCCCCCTACTGGGAACCTGGCCTACAATTCAGGCATGTGCCCTGACAAGGAATCAAACCCATGACCCTTTGCTTCACAGGCCTGCGCTCAATCCACTGAGCTACACCAGCCAGGGCTGGACTAAAAATTTTTTTTTTAAATCTATGAATTTATGTTCAACCTCATGTTTAAGTTTCAAGAGTAATTCTTACTTTGTGGTGGTTATTGGATAAATGTTAATTTTTGCTGCAATAAAAGTCCTCTCTGTTATATAGCTTTATAAAATATTTTGACAAACATGTCAAACATGTCAACAAAAAATTGCTTTATATGTACTTAGAGCATAATAAATTTCAAAAGTCTGGAAAAAATATGAGCAATACTGTAAGACAATGAATGCCCAATAAAATTTTAAATGGAGAAAGACACATTTCTGTTCTGTAACTAAAGCAAATGTCATGAGAAAACTGTCAAGTTTTGATTATTAAAAACTATATAAGTGAAAAGTGCTTTTGCAGATCAATGTAGGTTATTAAGAAATTTCATTATCCCTGAGGTCATGCATTAAAGTTTCAAGATACCACTGGGATAATATGGTAAGTAGCTCCTTTGTTGGAAAAAACAAGCAAACAAATGAACAAATTTTTGTTGAAAGACGTAGAGGAAAATATAAGTGAAGAATACAATTAGCCCTGGCTGGGTGGCTCAGTTGGTTTGAGCACCATCCTATATGCCAAAAGGTTGTGGATTTGATTCCCAGTCAGAGCACATACACAGTTTGTAGGTGTGATTCCTAGGGCACGTATGGAAGGCAACAGGTTGATGTTCCTCACATAGATGTTTCTCTTTCTCTCCCCCTTCTTCTGTCTCTAAAATTAATGAAAAAGAAACCATATCCTGGGAAAAGGATTAAAAAGGGAGTACAATTAATTTGGTTGTGAAATACAGAACAAGCAATTGGGCATGTATGTGCTTGGCCACAATTTAATAATGAACCTGTCTGTGGCAAACATGAAAGTAGCTTCTAGAGAATGACAGAAAGAAAGAGACCCCGAAAAGAGTGTCTTTCACTTTTTGGAAAGTGAAGCTTTTCAAACCAGGAGATTAAGGCCAAGAAGTAATGCCTTAGATGAGGTGCTGATGTTTCAGATGTGAAGTAAACTTTCCCTTCCTCTCTTTCCTCTGCCTTCTTTTGGTTAGTAGATTGTGCACTTTAAAAACATGTCAATTTAAAGAGCATTTAAAAAATATATCTTTTAAAACGTAATTCACTGACACAGGTATCTCCAATGGCTGTATTCTCCTTTGCTCCTCTTTGCTGTAGACTACAATTTTATGCTTTGTGTGAAAAGTAACGACTCCTTGTGCTTAAAAGCCATGCCTGCTCTTTTGAGCTGCAGTAGTATGATCATGAGCATCCTAATGTAAAATAACTTTTCATTTTACCCCCTGGGGCTCATGCAGGCTGGGCTGTGCCTTCAAACATAACAATTAAACATTTTTTAAAGTTATCTCCTGCAAAAGTGCCTGAGGGAGAAGAGACAGCTGTGTGCATCCAGATTGGGCTTTAACTGCAATCTCTCACCTCATCACTTTTGACAGCTAAGGTAAGATCTGTATGTTGAAACTTCCGGTCGGCCTTGCAAATAATATCAGTCTCTGACCTTCACCAATTGTCCCCCACTGAAGGCTCACAGGCAGTCAAATGGAATCAGCCATATAGCTATTCTAGAGTTTCTCATTTGTGAGCCTCAAAGTTACATTTTCTAATGTGGTCCACCTGTCATACACTACCGCTCAGGAATAGCTCTGTAATATTCAATAATATGAATTCAATGGCTAGCATGGAATACCTATTCTAGGCAGTTTTTTAGTTCTTTATAAGAAGCTCAGAGTTAGTTGAGAAGTCAATTATACATGTACCAAACTATATACACCATGTGATTGCTGTGAATGGACCATGCGCTATAGGAGCTCATGATATTACAACCTTGCAATTCAAAGTGTGGTCCATAGATCTGTAGTATTAGCATCATTGAAAAAAATGGTTTAAAACGCTACTGACTAAATCAATCTGCAGTCAATTAAACAGATCCTCAGGCAATTTTGTGCATGTTAAAATTTGAGAAGCATTGCTTGAGAGCAATACTTCTCCAACTTTGCTCATACTGGAATAACCTAGAAGATTTTAAAAATTCTGACATCCAGGCTGTGCTGAAGTGCCATTAAATAAGAATCTCTGTAAGAGGGTCACAGCCACAGTATTTGTTTTTAACTCTCCTACCTCCACCCAGGTGACTCCACTATTGGTATTGCCAGCTCTGAAGGCCGGTCATTTTGCAAGGAATTGTCTAGTTAGCATCTATTCCTCCTTTCTAGGAACACATGCTATTCAATTAAAGACACTGTTGCCTTCAACCCAGAAACCAATCTTCCCATTTCCTTGGTAATCCTGGAAAGCTTTCCAATATCTGTTTTCCAGGCATTAGAGGCTGAGGGGGCTGAACCTTCAGTCATACTCTAAGCCAATTCTGGCAATGCCACCCTGATGCCAGTGACTGGCTTAAAAATAGACATATGATAACCTTTTGGCCTAAATTGGAGACATGGGTTCAGGACCTCTGGGAGAGCATCCATCACTGTTCAAGAGAAGCATTAGGAAGGGATGCATTCTGTGTGTCTTTTCTAGCCTTTAAATGCTTTTGTGTGATACCTAGAGATATTAGAGATAGCTCATGGCCATGAGATGGAGAACACATTTAGGGGAAGAGGGATTCAGGGTAGAAAGTAGTTAAGACGTGCTTTTTGTGGGTTGACCTGCTGAATTATCCAACACTGATAACTGCCTCTGTCCTCTTAACAGAAAGTAAATTTTCATGTGCACAAAAACATTTTAGCTGAGTCTTCTCTTCCATTTGGCTGTAAGCACCCTAATAGATAATATTTATATACTAGATGGGGAATAATAACAATACAGGTTTGGGCAAAAGTATTTTTACAATTGTTTCTGTGGAAAATAATATAATAATTAATAAGTAACAGTACAAGAATAAACCATGCTTTGTGTACTCACCACCATAAACCTACTTCTGCCCCGCCCTGTACTTGGTATGGGAAGTCTTAATATCACAACATGAGTTATACTTTCAGTACAGAAAGGGGCCCCACACACCATCTATTCCAACTGCGTAAGTAATTTAAGGACAGCCCTGAAACAGGTCATGCCTTCAGCAGAAGAGTAATAGAAAATGTAGAAAACGTGCTGATTTTGTATTTTTGCAAGACTTATTTTCTGTCTCCAACTTGACAGATAGGAAACATGCAGAGAAATAGATTGTTTTTGCCTGAAGGGGCACAAGGAGCACTGCTCACGGACACATTCTTATGTGCAAGGCATGTATGTTCCTGTGAAGAGCATCACTTGTTTGAAAATGGAATAACAATGCATGGTCCATGAAAAGCTATCCTTGAGTTTTACTTTACTGACCATCTTTAAGGTGGAATCCAAATCTAGAATTACTTTTAGGAAACACTAGTAAATTTAAGTTTAATAATATTGTTATAATTTCCAGTTGGTGGTAATTAAATTAGAAAATAAATGCTTGTAGTTTGGTTCCAAAGTTCCTTGTGAACATATCTCATGAGGGCAGATATTTGGGTCTGTTACTTTCATTGCAGTATCCCTAGAACATAAAGGAGTACCTGACACACTTACAAATATTGGTTGAAAAAAATGAATGGATAACTTTTCTAGTAACTATTGTATCTTAGCTTCTAGCTTAGTTAGTACTTGAAGAAGAGCACATGCTTAATAATTGTTAAGTAACTTAATGAATAAGTGAACATAAATTATATATTAAAGCATATATTAGGGATTTGGGACAGATTTTTGGTAACATATTTTACTTGATTATTTTTATTGCCATTATACTGAACCCTATAGTCTGGGCTTAGTTAGGGTTCACCCAAGGAAATAAGAACTTCCTGTGAAAAATAATGTAAATGGACCCACTTCAAAATGGAGTCCAGTTGCCATCCCAGAGAAACTGTTTTGCACATCTCACTCCTCAAACTTTTGGAATGTTTGAATTGAAAACAAAACAAAACAAAACAGAACAGAATAACTTTGAACTGGACCAAAGAAGTCGCATCTTCCAGACTTTTTTGTAACACTAATAGGAAAGCAGACCTCCTGACTCCAGGACTGGAACTAAAGAACATCCTTTAGAGTTGACACCACTGTGTATAGCTAAAGAATAAATTAGCTTATTTCTACCTATGGAAATTCCTTCCTTGGCTTATTAATGTTGTATGCCACGATCGTGAGGACAAATGCTGGAGACTTTTCAGGCTTAAAGATCTTACTTTATTGGCCAAGCTTTTACCTGCGCAGGGGCGAACTCTCAGGGTGTCCGAAGGCACCGTACCCACAAGGGCTGCAGACGAGAGTCGCGCCTGGTGCTTACAACTAGGGGCTTATATAGGGAATTTTGGCGCGAGCAAGCAAGCGTTGTACAGAAGCAGAATTGGCAGTTAGCTATTGGCTTACAGAGACCGCACGCGGGAAGGCGGGGGGTACACAGCCGTAATACCTGCCTAAGTAGAAAAAATATATATATATATAAAAAACAAACAACAAAAAAACCAAACAGTCACTCGTATACAAACAGCACTTTTACATATACATGCGGCTGGCGAGATAGTCCGTCCAAGGGTCTGGGTGTTCTTTCTGACTTGGGTAAACATCCTAGTGGGCTAATCTCTTAGTTCCTCCTAGCTAGTAAAACATATCTGCCTCAGTTTCCCTGTTCTCAACAATTAACACCAATAGAAATTTCTTCTTTTTATTCATGTGATTATTCCCCTCCTTTTTCTCATAAAAACTTCTTGCCTTCGGTCCATAATTAAAACACTGTTTGGGTTTCTGCCTGAATAATTTCTTCCAGAATTGCAATTCTTTTAGATATCAAATAAACACTTATCTCTTACTTTGGACTTTTGATTTTAGGTTTTCATTTCTAATAATTTCTCTCATTAGGTTGCTATTTGCAGATTGGCTTTTCTAAAGCTTACCCACTTACCAGAGAGGCATCTATCACCTTTTGTCCTTCCATCCAATCATAATCAGACGATTTGTTCTTTATCTTCTTCGGAGGCTTTCAGATTTCTAGTCCCAGGAGGAGACAGGAGAAGCTACCGATGCCAAACAAGAGAAGGAAAATGAGAAACAGGCTTTCACAGTGTTTATCTGAGTCTACTAGAAAACAAAGTGTCTTTACTGGGCTCATCTCTGAGAGGATACAGGGAAAGAGAATGTAATGGTATCTAAGCTCATGCTGCTCACCACACAACAGCCAAAAATTGAGTAACACAGTGTTGGGAGTAGGAAAGTCACTTTATTTCAGCAAGCCAAGAAAATGGCAGACTAGTGTCCTAAAGAAAGTGCAGAATTCATTTCTGTCTTCTTTTGTGTCAAGGAAAGGAGAAAAGAGGGGAATGCGTTCTAGAACTCTGCTAATGCTGTTCTGGAATTAGCACTTGATTGCCCACTGCCAAGAAGCGTGACTCCCAATGCAAGAGTTTGGTGAAAAAGAAAAGGGGTTGCTTATTTAAAGCTTATACAGTTTTACATAATGGCAGATTTCTGCCATTGAGTCCCACTCCCTTTAAAAATGCCCCAAAACACAGTCCTGCTTCCTTTTGCCAATCCAGACCAGCTTTAGAATATGCCACTCAGAGGTACCATCTTTTAGAAAAGCAGAAGTGTGCAGATCATCATTCCCACTCACAGTTCAGTTCCAAGCATCCCTCACGAATCCCAGTGTTTAAGCTGGTCCCTTGCAGTTTTGTCAGCTCTGCCACCATCTTCTCCAGGCAGACACAAATCTGGGTGGCTGGCAGGTCCCCACTGGCACCACCAGCTCTGGGAACTCACTGAACTTCTGACTTTTAGACCTCCTCTCTCACTCCAGACCTTGTGACTTTTCCTTTTCTTTTATATTGCTCTGATTTAAATGCTTAGTTCGGAACTTCCTGTGTGACCTCATATCCAGCCCTTCCTATGGTGTGCTGGTGTCGCCATTTTTGCCAGTTCCCCAGTAACTCTTACCTTCTTTTGTCTGACATCTCTAGTCAAAGCAAAAATTCCCAGCCTCCTGCCTCTGGCAGAGGCACTGTATGAGATCCCCCCAGGCTGCATCCCTGGATGTTCTCAGTCCTACACAATTTGCCCCAGGCAGTCATCCTCTTCCCTTCGGAAAGGCACAGCTTTTAACTTGCCATTGTTATGCCATGTATCTTAAATGCCTCACCATCCACTTTTCCCTTCCCCCAATCAGGGATTGTGGGGGTTACAATGCTCTGCATCCTATGACAGTGGGAGGGGCAAGTGGTGACTAACAATTGCAGATTATCTGGGCACCAGCAGTGGTTTGAGAAAGATTGTGAAACCTCTTTGTTCTTAGTCTGTCTATAGTAATTCCTGTGAGTTTGGTCAGGAGGTTCCTGTAAAACTTTCATAAATAATCATTACTTTTTATATACTTCCTTATTGTTTCAGAGAGATATTTTCTAGTAAGAGGCTGTTTTTGTAAAACTCAAGCCACAAGCAGAATTCCTCTAATGATTAGCAAGTCTATATGCAAGACGAATCAGAAGCTATTAACTTGAAGGCTATGGGAACAAAGCAGGCTTGAATGAGTTGGAGTCAGAGAAGCCAGGCATTTAGCTCTGTTAAAAGAAGGAAGATTCCCATCTGCCCTAATTAAACATAAGTCCACAATATCAGCTTCCAGGGCTTTTTTTGAGCTTGGTGAGGGATGGCTGGTGCATTCCTTCATGACCTGCTCCATAACCTGCATTCACACTGTCTCCTGTCTTGTTCTCTTATGTCGTTCAAGGGGCTGCATTGGGTGAGAGTCAGGCAAATTACCTCTGCACCAAAGAGTCTCTCAAGCCTAGCCTGTCCCTCTCACATGCAAGTGGATTTTATCGAGGGCTCAGAGGCTGAGGATCATATGAAGTTTAAACTCAAAGATATTTTATTTTTCCCTCAAGAAAACTGCAACCTAAATTTGTAAAGATAATTGATGAAATAAACATATTCTAAAAATGTTTTAAAAGAACAAAATCTTCCTTTCCTGTTTGTTAAACTCCAACTGAGTAAATTTGAAGATCTAATTGGTTTTATTAAGCAACTCATGCATCAGGCAGTATCCAGTCTAACAACCAGAAGAGCTTATGGTGTTGTACTAAATGGAAGAGTCACAGATGGGCACAGGTAACCAGGTTCTTGGTGATTGGGACAAAGAATTGAACTAACACAGAGTTTATAGCAGAGAACATGGGAGCAGGCCAACTCCAAGCAGAGATTGACCTCATGGGCTGGATGGATTCTATTCTTATAGGGCAGATCCTTCCCGGCTAGTTTTGGTGGGCTTTAACTGCATGTGTACAAGTAGTTGTATTACTTTAAAGCTACTGTGCATGTGGTCTCCCATGATTTTCCCTGACTGGCCACCAGGGAAGGAGATCCCATGATGTTACCTAATGGACTCCCCTTCTCCTGGGGTCCCCCTGTATTAGGTTCACCTTGCCCATCACCAGAGAATTATAGCTCTCCATGTTAGAGATTGGTGAAAAGGAAAGGAATTATTTATTCAAGTTATACAGACTTAAGAGTAATAACTTAAAGTCTTCATTAAAATCCCAAAGTCCCTTAAAACACCCACAAACACACAGTCCTTCCTTCCTCCCATTGCCCGGTCTGAGGTACCATATCTCAGGAAAAGAAATAGAAATACATGGCTCAGGTAGCCCTCGGTTCTTCCCAGTAATCCATGCTCAGCTGGTAGGCCTCCCTCAGTTCCCGGCACCATCAGCTGTGTTGCTGGGAGCTCCAGTTCTTATTCCAAAACCACATGGCACCCTCTCATGGCCCACCAGTAAGAATTCTTTCACCCCTTTCCTTTCCGCAGCATCTCTCCTTCATTCTTCCAAACTGCTAAGAAAGAACTCTGCATTGCTGCTACATCTTGCTTTCCAGCTTCCTAAGCTGCGTGGTTCTCCCCTGCCAAAGCTGTATGGTGATTCTTGCCATGGCTGCCTTGCCTGGGTTTAAATCCCAGTGCCAATCTTCCTCTGCAGCCCTATTTGCAGCTCCTCCAATGATCGGTTACGCTTGCCAGCACTCTCGTATTTTCCAGCGTTTTTGGGCTGCCATAGTAAGTCCGAGCAGGTGTGACCCTGTGGCATGCAGCCAATCATCTCCAAGTTCTTATGCAGGCACTGTAGCCAGGGGAAGTTGCCTTCCAGTTACATCCTGGGTGGAAGTCACTCCCTTCTCCCTGGCTCAAAGCCTGGCCACAGCTATTTAACATATCTATGAAACCAGTTAAAGGTTATAGATACGTTAAATGATGGTTCTAGAGGTTATCTGAAAAACTGTTGCTATGCAAAACAGCTCTTAATGGCCCTGCTCCAGGTGTCCCTTCCCCCACCTCAGACTGGTGGGGGTAAGGGCATCCCATATTTTTAACATTTCCTGGACACCCTGAGTTCTGGACAGCATTACAAATCTTTCTTTGGGGAGCCCCCTGGCTACACCCTCTTACGGAAGGATTTTATGGGGAAAAGGTTGAGCAAGGGAGGCATTAACAAAAGAAAAAAAAGAATTATTTTTAGACCAGGATATCTCCTTTTAGTGGCAAGGATTTTATCATACAGATTGCCTCTTTTCTTCTATGGGGGAGACACACAAATTAGGTAAGGTATTAAATCTAGGTTTGGAATCATTCCTAGGCTTTAGCACAACTGACACCATTTAGGGGCTGCAGCTTTCTCTATTACACACTTTAAGTTTCTTTAGTCTTTTCTAATTACTGTTTACATCTGTATGTGTGTGTGTGTGGTTTCCTCCTCTGTTCAGTCTTTGACTTTCAGTAACTTACTTTTCTATTTTTTTTTAAATTTATTAGTTGTTCTTTTTTTAAAAAGTTAATGCTAAAAAGTTACATGTTTCTTGAGCTGTCATCAGTATTTATTTTGAAGATCATTCTATCCTGGAGTTTATTTGTAAACATTTAATTAAGGGGCCAGATAGGAAATATTTTGACTTTGTAGGCCAAGATGTGAAATTGAGTCTATTGTTATATAACTTTTAAAAATTAAAAAAAAAAACAAAAAAATGTTTAGTTCACTGACCAATAAATACACCACAGGCTGGATTTGGCTCATAAAACAATTATTTTCTAGCTCAATATGTGGAAAGAGCAATGGACTTGAACAAGGTAGTGAATAAGTGTAATCTTCACAGTTGCCTGTGATGGTGTGTTATGGTTCCCCCTTTTAAAAAACAGGACAGTTTTTTATAAAACATTCTGCTGACATCATAGGATTAACTGGAGATAAAATTGGTTGCAAGATAGAAAAGTACTTTGCAAATTTTGAAGAACAGGCATAGAAGTGAAGAACGTGTAATGACAGAAACAAAGTCTTAGTTATGGTCTAAACCAAGTGGACATTATGGGAAAGAAAGAGGCCTGTTGCTTGGGGCAGATGGTAAAATTATAACATAAAATAGAAAGAAAGTAGACTTGTTTAACTTGATTTATGTTCTGCTTTCTCTGTTCAGAAGATTGTTGCATGAGAAAAAAGAGAATGGACTTTGATGAGAAAGAATTGATGTTGAAAATACAGAAAATTATGGGAGTCCTCCCAATTGACTCATAAAATTAATTTGCCTAAATCTCCCTTATTATTTTTTGGGACAAAGTTGAAGAAATTCAGGCTAAGTGAAATATATTTAGATCTTTCTAAAAACTCCCTGAATGAACAAATCCAAAAAAAATAAAGCCACCTTATCAAGGGCAAAGGTCTCTTGAGACATGCCTCAAAGCTCTACCTTCAACCTGGTCCATCTCAAAACATGTTTGAAATTTAAAGAAGATCTCAATTACAGACTTTTCTATTGTTAAAGAGAAAACAACAGGACCAAAATGGAGTTACTTAGTCTAAAGCCCATGGCACCTAACCTAAACACGTACACTGACCTAATTCATTCCAACCTCCTCAGGAATGGAATCTTAATTGGTCCGTCTGAAATGTTCTGATCTTACCAATAAGGTAATCTGTCACTTGGGCTCTCTCTAGCCAACCCCCAGAAGAAGCTGAAGAAACCCACCTGATAAGAACTCCTACCACCACCACTTCCCCTAAGAAAGGGAAACTTGCCTGAAATAATTCTTTCTTTTCTTTTGCTAATAACTTTTTTGTCCCACTCAGTCTCTGCCTATGAAAGCCTTTCATATTGTATAACTTCTCAGGACTTCTCTCTACTTGCTAGATGGGATACCGCCCCCTTAGGAATCACTCAATAAACCAATTAGATCTTCAAATTTACTCAATTGAATTTTTGTTTTTAACACTATTTTATAGATACCCTGAAGGCTGGAGTGGCTAAATGACCTATAAGTCTTCCAGCTCTAAAATTCAACAGCTTAAATATTGTTAAGAAAAGAAAAGTCCTTGTATCTGAGTTAAAGTCTATTCTGAAATAGGTGTTTATGTATTTGAAAGTAGCTATGATCAACTATGCCATTTATTGTCTATAATATAATAAATAAGCATTCATAAGGAAAATTTAAGATGCATTCCTATTCTAAATTTGAACAGACTTTTGTTTGCAGTACCCAGTCCTAAGAATTTATACATTGTTCCTTCTTAAATTGCATCTCCTTCATTTTGACATTATGTAGGCAGACCTGTCAAGGTTGTTTTGAATCGCAGTTCTGTTATTAATAGAGAGATACGGAGAAATGAATGATTATCTAAAGTAAGAAAATGACTTAATGATAGAGGACAATGTACACAGTACTGGGACTTACTTCCAAAGGATTTAGATTATTTATGGTTAATTGTGGAGCTCAGATATCAACTGGCAGGGATTGAGGTAGTCAGGAATCAATTTTAACTCATTAAAAAGGTTGGCCTCGGCTTCTGTGGCTCAGTGGATTGAGCACCAGCCTGTGAACCAAAAGGTCTCCAGTTTGATTCCCAGTCAGGGCGCATGCCTGGGGTGTGGACCAGGTCCTCAGTACGGGGTGTGTGGGAGGCAACCGCACAGTGATGTTTCTCTCCCTCTCTTTCTTCCTCCCTTCTCCTCTGTCCAAAAATAAATAAAATCTTAAAAAAAAGAAAAAGTTGTTCTTTATTGTTTTAATCAATGGGAACTTTTCAAGAAAAGATAAAATACTGTGTATTATTCTTCTCTAATGTAATAAAAATAACCTTGGGTATTACTTAGGACACTTAGCTTCTAATGCCAGCTCTAAAAGATCAAGGTCTCCCTCACTTGATATCTAGAATAAAAATAAATACAGAGTTGAGAGTCCCCTAAATTACAGAATACTATTTTCTATCTTGTTTTTTCTATAGAATAGTATTTTCAATCTTGTTTTTTCCTGGAGAGTTCAAACAGACAATAAAGGCTCATTGAAAGTCTGGGTAAAAGAGCTTCATATTACGATTCTAAGTTACCTTCTTGGCCAAGGAGCAAAACTCTTTGCTCTTTCCACAAACTCATGAAACAATTGCAATTTAAAGGCTGATGACTATTATAATAATGAAAAACCTTGCCCAGAAGAAGAAAAATTTCCCTAAGAAAGAAGGGGGAAAAAGTGAGTGACAAGCCAGGAGCCTTAGAATGAATGAAAAATTTGCTCTTCTACCCCTAATTAAGGAAAGGTAAAGCAGGCCAACATTATATTTGCATGACAAAGAAAGCAATGCAAACAGAAGTTGGCTGGAGATTAATCTCTTTTTGAGATTCAAAGTTAAAGGAGAATATAAAACAGGAAGCGTTTAAAATTTAGTTTGTCAGAGATCTTTGGTCTTCAAGGCTTAATCCTCCAGGGAAAAGAGGTGTGCTTGTCCTTCACACCTGCAGGACCTTATGCGATGACAGCATTCATTTATCTCTGCTCTCACATTTGTAAACCATCTTCCTTTTAACTCTGACTTTGTAGTTTCAAACTAACAAATTTTTATGTTACTGTTAATATATGTTAATTTTTACTTATCATAGGCTTCCACAGTGGCTCTCTGTGCCAGTACTGAAGTTCAAAGACAATATAATGATATTAGCATATTGACTTAGTGTCTGCTGCAGATTGAGGTTAATGTCATATAGTTGGTCATTGTTTATTAAGATACACCACTTTATTATCATCTGGTGAATCTTACAGCATTTCTACTGAAGTATAGTCTATGAACCAGTGTTAGTCCCCAAGCTAGTAGACTATAGCAAGAGAAGTTAAGAAATTGAGAGCACATATTTTTATAGGTATATAGCAAACTCGCAGTGGTTTCATTTCTAATCGATAGTAGTTTTTTTAAATGGAGCACGTGAAACAGGGTGCAAAGCGGGGTTCCCCAATAATATGAGCATATTCTCCATAGCCCATGGTTGGGGGATGGAGAAGTGAAGGATATAGCACTTGAAATACTTTTCATGAGAATAGCAATTTGATATCTAGTCGACAGTAATGCTGCCGCCCCGGGCAAAAGGTGTACGTGACTTTTAGAGCATTCAGTGACTGGTGACAGAGCCAGGGCAGATAGCCCACCCGGGATGTCTGTGTGTCACGGGAAACAATTGCCATGGCTAAACATGGCAGCCAAAAGAAGGTAAAAGGAATGCGGGAACTGGCAAAAGTAGCATATGGTAGGAGGTCCTGAATATGAGGACATGTAGGAAGTTCCGGGTCAACATTTAAAAATAAGGGTGGGCTGAGAGAGAGGAGGGGTAGCGGCTATGTGGTTTGAAGGTATAGAAGGGCACCCCTCCCCCACCATGAGGTCTGGTGTGTAAGGTGGTGCCATGCAGTTTGGAGTAGGAAGTGTCACACTGTTTTGGATTAAGAGCTGGAGTAAGGAAGAGAAGACCCACTGGGAAGCCTGCCTGGAGAATACAGTGGCAGAGTAGATGGAGCTGTGTGGGGACTTGCCTAACCAAGCATGGATTAGTGGCAGGTGTCTGGAATGCTGAACTGTGACCAAGAATGCTGATCCACAGACTTTTGCTTTTCTGAAAGATAGTACCTCTGACTGATATATTCTGAAACTGGCCTTATTCTGCAAAGGAGGGCAGGACTATGTGTTTTTGGATGTTTTAAAAGGATTAGGACTTAACAGCAGAAATCTGCCATCATTCTAAGTCTATATAGCATTTAAATATGCAACCCCTTTCCTTTATCACCAAACTCTTACATTGGGACTCACCCTCCTTGGAGGCAGGCAATCGAACCCCACAGCTGTTCCAGAACAGCATTGGCAGGGTTCTGTAGCACATGTGTTTGTATAACTTTGTTTTTATTTCATTTTTCTAGTCATTTATTTTTATTGTGTTTAATTACTTTTTTTTCTAAATTTTTAGAGAGAGGGGAAGGGAGGGAGAAAGATAGGGAGAAACATCAATTGACTGCCTTCCCATATGCGCCCTGTACCCTGACTGGGGATGGAACCTGCAACCCAGGCATGTGCCCTGATCAGAAATCAAGCCAGTGACACTTCAGTTTGTAGGATGACACCTAACTAACTGGGCCACACTGGCCAGGGCTATTTTTATTGTATTTTATAAATTTGCCAAACTTGGAGTAAATTTTTTAAAATGATCTTTTACTATAGAAGTCTTGAAAGCCTGCCTTAACTATCATAGAGTTTAAGTTCAATCTCTTCTTTTTTACCCAACCAATTATTTTTTTAAAAGATTTTATTATTTTTAGAGAGAGGGGAAGGGAGGGAGAAAGAGGGAGAGAAACAGCAATGTGTGGTTGCCTCTCACATGGCCCCCACTGGGGACCTGGCCTGCAACCCAGGCATGTGCCCCGACTGGGAATCGAACTAGGACCCTTTGGTTCCCAGCCCGCGCTCAATCCACTGAGCTACGCCAGCCAGGGCAAAACCAACCAATTATTTTTTTAAAGACTTTATTTATTCATTTCTTTAGAGAAAGGGCAAGGGAGGGAGACAGAGAGGGACAGAAACATCAATGTGTAGTTGCCTTCCACGACTGCCAACTGGGCACCTGGCCTGCAACCCAAGCATGTTTACTGACTGGGAATCGAACCAATAACCCTTTGGTTTGCAGTCCAGTGCTCAATCCACTGAGCCACACCAGCCAGGGCTTACCCAACCAATTCTTAGCAAATATTTATTCATTCAAACTATAAATATACAGATTTTTGATATATTGGTTTGTGATTTGCCCTGGAAAAATACCAAAAGCAATAGTAACTATTACAACCACAATTATAATTATTGCTGTTAATATTCTAACTTACATTGTATAAAAACTAATGGGCACCTACATGAGGATAAGGGGCTTCTCTCATTTAATAATACCAGAGAATCTGGGTAAGTTATTATTTTTTCTACTCTACAAATGAAGAAAATGAGACTTAGAGAATTAAATAACGTCAGTGTATAATGTCCTGAAAGTTAAAATGCATGACTCTCATACAGATACGAGTTGGCTGTTAAAGATTTTTTTATTTACAAGATTCATTAATAAGAGAACCAGTACAAGGATAAAGCTAGTTCAAAGGAAGAATCAGGAAACCAAAATGAATAAGATCAATGAAATATAGAGTGTGGAAATAAGATTGAAAAATAGATACAAAACTGATAAATGTCCTACAAGATTGTAGGACAGGGCTGCAATTTTTAGGAAATCTTTTCTACTACACCAAAATTATTTTCTTTTCTTTGGATAAAAATTATTTGAATATGTTGACCTTCTATAAATTTAAATTTACTTTTGATAGTATGAGCTGCAACTGATAGTAATTGGAAGCCAAAAGAAGAGCTAATCCTTGTGCAGGTCCACGGGGTGTAGGTACAGCAAACAATTCCCTTCTTCCCTTCTAGGTTCTTGGCTGGTCTAATTAAATTGACATAGCACAGATTAACAGGAGAAAAACAAACTTAATTTCGTATGTACAAAGCTCCATAAAAATACGAGACTCAAAAAAATGCGCAAAGCAGGTAGCTTTTATACCTTTAACAAGAAAACAATAAATTTGTTAAGAATTGACAAGACAAAGGAGTTTGGACTTGGGGTAGCAAATTAATGAAGAAGTAACAAGGTTTGTTTATATAAAATTCTTATCTCTAAATTCCCTATTTCTTGTGCAAGGATGCTTTCTACTCTCCTGGCCCAAGGAGTGTACTTTTCGTATAGGAGAATTATTTTTTTGTTATAATCTAGGCAAAGGAGTGTCACAGTATCCTTCTTGCACTGGCAGTTTCTTAAATACCTTTAATTCAGAGTAATCCATATGGCAAAGCGGGATATTTTGAGGGGAAATATTCTGCTCTCCTTAACGGGCAATGCTCCAGTGTGATATTAAAGGGATGCACAATCATCTTTTCCCTTGATTTCCAGGTCTGAACATTTTATTAAAACAACAACTTTTATTTAAAAATCTTTTAGTTAGAGGCAGATTTAAAACCACATTCCTTCAGCTCCATAGGACCTTTTGAAGTTGTCTGGCAGCTCACTGCCAGAGGGTCACCGTGAACCCGGCGAGAGGGCCTGTCTCTGCTGTTCCTTTGGCTAGTGCATTCAACACGGCATTGTGTGCTGAGCGCCCCTCAACAAATGCTAGTGCCTATGCGGTGACTATCCACACAGGGGGGAATTTATTTGTATATCCTTGTCTGCCGAATCTACCGTGATGATTACACACGTAAAATTGTGTCTGGGTGCCTCCTTGGATGCTGCTCACTGGCATTCCCTGAATTCTCTGATTTTAGATACTACTTTGGATGCTAACTGAAAGTCCAGCTTCATTATTTACCTGCAATGTGACTGGGAGCAAGTGTTTTAACCTTTCTAAATGTTATTTTTCTAATTTATAAATGAGATATGAACAGTACTTCAGGGAGATTTGGTCCTCATTCCTATTGTTTCCTTCCTGTGATATGTCCCATGAGCGTAAAACCCCCGGCCGTGCTTTGCCTTCTCACAGAGGACGCCCTAGAGCTGTGGGAACATGTGTATCTGTGTATCTGAATGGTGACTCCAGGCCTGCGTGTACTAACCTCTCCTTTCTTTTTTCTCGTGAGCCTGCTGCCTGCAGGTGACTCTTATTTTTATCTTAGAGGAGGCCATTGGCCTGAGAATATAAACCAGCTTCTCTAGCAATCATTTCATTAATATTGATATTGATAAATACATACTTCTCAAAGGAATTAAAATCTGGCCAAGAATGAGTGTTATTCTGCCTTGAACCTTATAATTGCCTATAGAAAATTCTATAAAAGTTAACTTTTGCTGTGTTTTATTTTTAATAGTTTACTTATTTTCCCTGAGCTTTATTTCTAGGTAGGATAATATTATCAACCTTGTCTATGTGTTATTGCAAACCTGCAAAAATATTTTGCATATAAATGGTCTGATCCCTAGCCAATATTTTGTCTTGTAGCCAGAATTTGTGTTGCAAGTTTTGGTCTTGAGACTACAGTTATTGTATATAGTGTATGAGGTCTGTCCAGAAAAAGTCCAGTCATTGTCAATATAACAAGAGAAGTTTGTGTGACATCAGTGTAACCTGGCAGCCAAGGAGAGTGGACTGGAATACACCTGTGTGAACACTGACGACTTCACTGTACGAGTCAGTGGGGGTGGTAGACACACTTGAGTGAGTATGTGTGCTGGGTGGCCGTCACCTTCAAAATGACTGAGCGAGTACAGTGATGAATCTGCGTCAAATTGTGCGTTAAGCTTGAACATTCCTCCACGGAAACTATTTGGATGATTCAGAAGGCCGCAGCTATGGCAGCTTCATCATGACAATGTGCCTGCTCATGCTTCACGTCTCGTGTAGTTTTTGGTGAAATATCATATCACTCAGGTGACTCAGACCCCTGCAGCCCAGATTTGTCCCCCTGTGACTTCTGGCTTTCCTAAAACTAAAATCACCCTTGAAAGGGAAGATATTTCAGACCACCTATGAGATTCAGGAAAATACAACGTGACAGCTGGTAGAGGTTGGAGAACAAGGTGGTCACTTTGAAAGGGACTCTGAGGCATCCTGTCCTATGTGCAATGTTTCTTGTATCTTGTATTTTCTTCAATAAATGTCTCTGTTTTTCATAGTACATGGCTGGGTACCTCCTGGACAGACCTCACATAGAACCACTGAAACATAATAACTAAATGGTCATTTTGTATGAAAAATACTACCTCTTGGAGAGACATGGAAAGGATAAAGAAAACCTTTCCTTTACTGCCTTTGAATAATTAGAATAGCACTTGTCAGTCTCTGCTTTGACTTTGTAAGAAATTTGAAAAGTACATTTGGACTTAGAGTTTTTTCCTGATGTCTAATATTAGTCGAGATGCATTTTACTAAATCAAGTATTCAAATTTAAAATCCTGTGCTAACAGAGATATGAAAAACAAACTGTTCCTTACAGTACTAAAGAAGAGTATTGAAAAAGTACTGGAAAAAGTTTTCATAAATCTAAAAAGATTTTTTCAGTAAAGGACTTTAATCAAAATGCTGGATTTATCTTTATGGTAAACATCCATTAGAAAAAAATCAGTGTCTTTAAAAAAATATAAAGGTATCTTTCATTATGGAAAATATTAAGTAATTCATAGACAATTTCACTTCAGTGTTTTGCTGATTTCTAATTAAATCCAATTAGAATCAATTCATTTTATCACATGCAGTTTTTTTCTGTACCATCTTTATTTCGAAGTATTATTATGCAATTCTAAACTCTGTGGGCTATAAAAGTGTATATTATGAAAACTGTAAGACTGGTATTTAGATTATTTTGGATGATAGAAAAAAGTGAAAAAAGGGGATTTATTTATTTATTTATTTTTGCCTGAGCTGATGAGTGCTGTCAGTAATTCTATAGCCATGCCTTCGAAACAGGCACCATTTTCTTGCATTTCTGGAAAACTGTATTTTATGTTTGCTTTCTTTTGACAGTGGTCTTGTTATAACTGGGTTGCTAATAACTCCCTAAAACAAGTTAGTTTGCTGAGCAATACAGTTTGACAAATGCTTATTAGTAAAAGCTGTATTCTCAACACTACTTGACTGAAATGTCCCATTGATTGTCATTAATTATCATGTTTATTCACAAACAAGTTTCTATGTTCACTTGTCACTTCAGCAATTTAGATATTGATTGGATCCATTTGGATGTGTAATACCCAAATTGAAGCTCTCTTGAAAACTTGTCAAAAGCTACAATAGATTATACTGACAGTCAACAGAATAGAACGCAACAGAGTTATATTTAAGTAGTTAATCATTTCTGGAGAAGAAAATGAATGGGTTTCCAAAAGGAATGAGACAGAATACAAGGCAGTAGCCAGTGGAAGGCATTAGGATGCAGTCCTGAGATTTACAATAGGCACACTGGTCGTTAGTTAATAGCACTTTTTTTGTAAATTCACCTCACCTAAAACTTCAGAGAGCAAAAAGTATGCTTATATTTGTTAGGCCTCAGGCAAGGGTTGCAGGCCTTGCAGGCTAACACCCTGTGGGCGCTAGCTTTCAAGCAAGGCAAGAAGCATTTATCAAATGGCATTGCTTACCACAGCGGTGCGATGGAAGAAGTAATGGATGAAAGTCACAAATCCTGTGTCATACCCCAGACTCTGTCACTTAGCTGTGTTCCTGTTAGGACCTTGGGCAAGATATTCAGTGAATTTTATCTCACTGTGAAGCACTGACAGACCATGGCACACACACTGATGTATGGTGAAATTTCTGAGATGCTAAATGTGTAAAAAGAAGTTGTCTTAATAATCAAAGAAATATGGCTATTGCTTTGAGCCTTAATGTACTTATTTATCTGTAAATGGAAAAGACTGGATTAGATCAGTAACCATTTAACATACATTCCTTGGGATATTAATAGGTGTGTTGTCAACAATACTGTTTTGTAACCAATAGGCATCCAAGAATACTAGTGGTACATTTTTATATGCAATTACTTTAAGAAAATAATGAAACCAAGATTAAATTAAATCTATGATACCTCATTTACTCTGATTTGGGTGCCTTTGAGGACTTGTTCACAAATTCATTGTGCTGATGTGGCCACTAATGACAGGCTCCGCTCTCTCCAAACCATACTGTCCCCACGTCACACCTGCCATCAGAGAGGTATCCCCTTTTCTGTGTTCACAGTGATGACCTGGAGGCAAGCTGATAAACAGGAAGTCTGATTAGGTCCTTCCTTGAGGTTGCATATGAATTCCAAGAGAGAGAGAAAGCCACTTGCTGGTTGGGTTTCTCATCTGGGAGTGGCAACAGATATTTTACATAGCAGTTGGAAAAAGCCAAATGCGGAAAGGAAGCCAATTTGGAATAAGGTGTGAAGAGGAAATAATTGCTTTGAAGACATTGTTTGAATCCTGCTTTAAGTAAGGCTTAACCAACACTGGCCAATGAATTGTATGTAGCAACACATTTCCTTTGTGTATAAACACGTTTGACTTTGTATCTTTTATTTGCAATTAAAGTGCATTCAGCAGGCTCCTCAGGGTGAAGGTTGGTTACACTTTCAAAGGGACTGGTTTTCAAACTAACTTGGCTTTTATACAGGGATATTGCCTATTAAATTTTGAGTTTGTTAAAAGTAGTGATGATTAGTTATCCATTTGTTTTTATATGCACCACTCAGCATACCCTGAGACTGGCATACAGTCGTTATTCCATAAAATTTTGTTGAACAAATTAATTGAATGTGTCTGAGTGTTCAAATAGGAAAAAGAGCAATGAAGAGGGTTTGAGATGGTGAGATTCAGTTAATTTGAAAAAAATCAGGATGTGTCCAAAGCATAACGTGTTACCCATCCTTTTCCAACATGCAATTTCAGGATTGCTAATTAATTGGGAGGTAATAGGTGTTTTCTCCAAAATAAATGATGCAAGCATATTACCTGGAATAGTATCCAGCATGTAATAAATGATCAGAATATAATTTCTATGCTTGAGCTCCTAGTGGCAGATTTATCTTGAATTGCTTTCTTGAGAGTAAAAAGAGATCAATGGTCAGACTTGTCATATCCCATACTGTTTGGTTTGCACCATTCCTGAATTCTTCATTAATTCCAATGCAGAATAGTTTTCCTCAATTTACTTTCCTTTCTTCCTGACTTCCTACATAGTATTGTGCTGTTCAAAGTGTTGGTCCTCCCACTGGTAATGGTCCACCACCATTAGTGCACTTCTTCCTTCATCAGAGAAAATGCCAGTTGAACTAAACAAGTTGTTCAGTGATGTAGTTGATTATTCTTCTCAACTGGAGCTTCTTGTCAAAGACCAGTAACGAGTGATTGGTGGGCCTATACTTAAAGCAGCATTGACTTATAGAATAATAGCAAGGTATTTTCAAGAATGACTGGGAGTAGCCTGAACCTGAGGCAAAGATCCTTTGAGATGACTATACTGCAGAGCTCCTTCTCAGTGCCCATGACCTCCCAGAGACGACCTGCACAGAATGTATCACTGTGGGTGTTGAAATTGCCCTCTCCAAGCAGGTCACAATGGCCCAGAATCTGCTATCCTACGTACATCCATCATCCTTTTATTTCCTGATGTGAGTTTGTGCGTGTTAGTTCCACATGTACATGACGGTTTCACCATGAGTCATCTCTCAGCCACAGCCAACACAAATCACATTATCTCAGTCTCTTTCAAAACAGCATGTTCATTCTTTTGGAATTTTTTTTACTGTATCTTGAAGTTGGATTCGTAAATGCTGGTTATTCAACTTCCCTTGTTCAACATGGATTAATTTTTCCGGAGACAACATCGTTAGGTGCATCTTCTCCTCCCTGAGCAAGATCTTGAGAAATACATGTTATTTGTGTCTTTCATAGCCCTCACACCAGACAAGTGGTCATTTCTTTGAGAGACGAAAGGTCTTTTCAGCTAGAATAAGAGGAAATGCCCATGCGGTCTTAGACCTCTGTGCTTAGGAGGAAGCTCTGAATTGAAAGCAATAAGCTGTTCTTCATCATTTAGTAGTTTTGTCCCGCACACAAGGCCCATGTGCAGTCTGGATGTGACTTCTCAGTCCCGTCTACCTGTTCATCCTCTCCCACATTCAGTCTTTCAACCTTACTACCTGTTGCTGTGCTTAGTTTCCATTGCTCGTCCATTTGTTTGACACTGACCCAAAGGTAGTTATTCACCTTTAATTCTTTCAGATAGTGGAAATGTTATATAATGTGTTATGAAACAGTAAAGGAGAAAAACAGCCTTATGGTACTGATTTTTTTATATATTCCAAATTTTAATAATTGCCATGCCCAAGAAAAAAATATTTTCTTAGGTAAGAAGTAATAGGAATTATGATGATCATTTATTAAATGGATTTTCTATACCACTTCTATGCTGAGCACGGGGCTTATATCTAAAACTTGATATTCACAATAGCCCTATGTGGGTTTTATTATTCTCATTTTATGGATGAGAACACTGAGATTCAGAGGTTAAATAAATTGCCTAGGTTTATGCAGCTTAAGTACAAGGCAAACTGGGACGTTAGCTCACATTAATCTACACTATCTACAAATGACATCAAGTGACAAGTGCATTTCCTTAGCCATGTTCATAAATGGGACATTCTCTAATTTGTTCTGAATTTACAACCAGGTATTTCCTGAAGAAGCCTGCATTTAGGAAGTATTGTGAGGGTGGGTTTCTATATGTGTCTCATCAGAATGATGTAATGTTGCAAACCATTCCTGTGGACTTAAGGTAGAAATCTTAATATACAATGAAATCATTGTATTAGAGAAAATTGGAACAAATCTGTATTCAATCCAAAGAATATTCATTAAATAGCATGCTTCATTATTTTTTTTAGTAGCATAATTGGAAAATAATCAATGTGTTGCCTTAGTGGGATTTTTCATAACTGGATGATTTCTAAAATACAGCTTTATAAGAATTTACACTTTTCCTGTAACTACTAGTTAGCTATTTACAATTATTATCAGCTTTGAGATGGTGGAAGGATTTCAGGATAGAAGTCTGCTATCAAGAATATGCAGGGATTTCTTTTCCTCATCTTCCTTCTAGGCCTTGGTGCCATATTGAGAACTTATAATTAGGTCCTAACATCAAGCCTGCCAAGAATTTATTTTCAATTTCTGTGCTTCCCTATCTCAGCTATTTTAAATTACATAGATCCAAGCTGTAGGAAATGTGTTAGCCTAAATGTTCCAGGGATTGATTTTTCTGAATATTTCCAACCATTTGTTTAGGCATCATAAAAGGTAACTGAAATCAATGAGAGTGCTTAACTTGGAGAATCTCATCAGTGACTGTGGACATTCATCAAGCATTTATTATAAGATAGCACTATACTGTGCATGGTTAGTATCCGCTTCATCAAATCCTCACAATAATTCTACAGTTTAGGTACTAATGGCCTCTTTTAGGGATGAAAAGTCTGATCTGGGGCTGTTAAACTGAAATTACTAGTTATTCTACTTTATGATTTGGTTTGACTACTAATCAAGGTTTAAGTACTAGAGTATGCTTGTGCAAAATAGTTTCAGACTTCTGGTTTATCATTTCTTCTTTTATTTCTGAAGGGAATTAGTATTACCTCTGTTTCATGAATGTAGAATCTCAGATTTTGCAAGATTATGTGACCTGCTCAAGATTAAGTATCTGAGGCACGAGAGAGTTGCAGCAATTATTTTCTACTTTTAAAATACTTGTATATGACATAGCTTGTTGATTATTAAACTCCTTACAGAAGAAATTAGTCTGTATTTGAAAACCATCATAAGGATAAGGTACAACACACATACCTGAATTTTATATATATGTAAATATCTGTCTATGAAACTAATACACATATATACCAATAGAGTGATCCAGTAGCACAAGCAGCCCTTAAGCCATTTAAAATTAAACAAATTTTATTTTCTTTGTGTTGGAAATACAGGGTAAATGTGGCATGATTGGTTTATTTTGAAAACCTAGTGATTTGCTTGTTTCCCTACAAGGAGACATAGAACTCATGGATCTGGGTTCCCGGTGGGGCCAAGTTGATGTGCAAACACAATTCTCTGTGCAACAACAACTTCCTTCCCCAGCGTCCAATATTGGCCTCTCCCCAGGGTATCGGGGAGTTCCTGGGATTTGGGCATTAAGAATACATAACTGCCAGGTGACTAGGGGAATGTGGGCTGGGTGTAAAGTCCAGAATATAGGGGCTTTGGGAACCGCTGTCTGCAACCACAAATGGTCACTGGTTCTCTCTCTCATTCTTCCTTCTCCTCACTTTTTTTTTAAATCTCATATTCTCTCTTTGTGCATTCCTACAAAGGACAACAATAACAAAAAAAGAGAATGTGTAAAGAAAAAACACACCTTTTTTAGGAACTGGAGGAACTGTTGCTCTTTTTTTTTCTCTTGCTAAATTTTTTTCCACTCATTACTTTATACTGAAACTCTTTGCAACTTTCTACTTCATTGCCTATAGTTTTTTTCTGGATTCCCTCCCTCCTGCCCACAGTAAAGGACATCCTGAAACATATCAAAACATGAGGATGTTATTTACTGTTCCTTTTCAGTCCTCAGTTGTTTCTTTTCCTCTTCAAGCTAACAAATGAAAACCAGCCACCAAAATTACTTTGTACTGTATCAATTGTCAGGATTCTGTCATCTATAATTGAAAACATTACAATGCTTAAACATTGATACAATGTACTGTTCTATGGTACATATGCAGAGGGAGAGCAAACTAATGTGCAGGGCCATCAGGGAACATGCTCCATTTTTCTTTGCTTTTCTCAGTGCTTTTCTTTTTTTATGAATTAGCTTTGATTTTATCATGACTTCTTTCAGGTGTCAAGAAGATTACTAGTAGCAGCTGAGGCAGCCTTCTGTATCTGTACATCCCAGCTCTGATTCCACAGTTCTAGCTACATGTACACAGATGTGTATATGAGTAGATACTGTGGATATAGGTATAATTAGACCATAGATTATAGAGAACTGGATATATACAGACATAAGTGCATAGATGATAGATAAATGATAGATAGATATATAGATGGATAAATGATAGAATTCTGTTGTTGGCATATCTGTATATCCAATATCTACCCTAGAGTATCACACAGACTGAGCCTTAATACACTCTTATTGCATGTATGTACAAAGAGGGCTACGCCAGACTCTTAATCATAGAGGGCTATTTTTTATTTCCTGCTCTCTAAAGGAAATTTGACCCCAAACTGGGTGTCAGTGCCTTTCCAAATTAATGAAACACATGTGGCCCTGATGATTCAGACTTTGTCTTCCCACATACCAGTTGTAAAGAGCTCACCAATGTGTGTGTATGTGCGTGTTAGGGGCAAAGAGAGAGCATGTTACTCAGTATTGACTTCAGACAATCTTCCATTGGAAAGGCCATAAAAGATGTGGATCTTTTACAACTTCTCTAGAAGTGAATATTGACTCTTTATGAGATTACCCCATACAAAGACAATTTACCAGCTCCTGTATCTTTGAGAAAATCTGAATATTGGAAAGTTCTTCCAGACATTGAGTGCAAAACTATCTTGCTATAACTACCCATTTATACTGCTTTTATACTGATTCAGTACTTCTCTGCAAGAGAAAGACATATATGCTAATTGAAGGATTATTATCACCACTGTATAGCCAAAGTTTCTACCTTTGGATTCCTGTTAAAGCCTCTATGCAATATTTTGTAAACATGCAAGGATGATCTCTAGGGCACAGGACATTTAAAAACAAGCATTCTAAAACAAAAATTCCCCCAAAGTGCTCTACCACTGGGACTTCTGTTATTTTATTTTGAAGAAATACTTTTTACTTCACTTGCATTCCTCTTCTTTCTGGGTAAGATTTAATGAGACCTCAATGGCCTGCATATAATGGCAATTCCAAATTTTCCTCAGAAGAAGAAAATCTGTAACCTAAATTTCTGGCCCTAAATTTGGGTTGGCCCTAATTTCTGGCTGATGTCATAGGGAGATTGTTTTTTCTGTCTCTGCGTGTCTGGCTTCTGCCAGGGTGGGGGTTCTGGCAGGGAGGCTGCAATCAAAACCTTGTAACAGAGGCACAAGACGAACACGATTAATGACATTTGCTACACACTCGTGGACTGTAAGAGGAGCTTCATAAACATTTATTTCTCCAAACATAAGAGAATCATAAAGTGTCTGCTCACTAAACTGAACAGCACTAATCTAATTTCATTACTTGCCACGGAACAATGGGGCTAAGAGGCTATTAAGGTTGTCCAAGCATGATAATTTCTCATGATAAATAGCCAGAAAAAGAGGGAGTGCTGCTCAGGGACCTGGGAATGGGAGACAAGGGCCACCACAATCATGGGGCTGTCATAACCTGCGTACAGTCATCTTAGATTAACGCATCCGCTACCTCTCACACTATTGAAGGGTTCCACAGAAGAACTCCAAAGGCTTGCACTTGCTTCAGAGCCTCATTTATTTTTATTAAGAGCAGATGGAGGCGGAAGTCCGCTGAGCACTTTATTAGTGTACTATCGTTCACTGAACAGCAGCCAGTAGAGCAGAGAATAGAGATTCTGTACATCTGTTCGTTTGCCTCTCCCTCCAGTCTCCCATGGCAGGCAGAGCGAGAAATTGCATCTTCGGTGTCAATGAACACAATTAAAGGTCTGACGCGTTTTGTAGCATTGTACTTTCATATGGACTACACAATGCCATTGAGAGTCCTTTCTGCTACATCTAAACGCATTTAGCATATACATATATCATTGTTTTGTGCAGATACTATTAATTTGTTTATCACCTGTAGCTAAGTGCATATCTCAAAAAAAAAAAATTTCTTTTGCTTTTATTTTATGTTCCGTATATATTTCAAGCAGCTACTTTTGCTCCTGGGACGTTTTATAGGCTTGGTAGGCTGTGTTTATTCAACTGAATATAAAGTTAGATGGATAGAATATATTTTTCATCTTCAGCAGATTTTCTTTGTATTTTTCAGTGTGTTTCTGTGATCAAAGATGTGTACATTTGTCTAAGGGTAATTGTAAAGTTCATTTAAACAGTTAATTTTTTTCCAGGGAAGAGATTCTCTTATTTTTATATAATTAATTCCTGGGCTACACAATGTGAAATGTTTTCATTGCCCCCCAAAACAATATTAACATTGGGAGTTGTGTTTCTGAACAAAGACTCAACATCAAATATCTTATAAACCAGTCAAAAATATACCTGAAAAAGGCATAAAATATAGGGTTATTTGATTACTTAGGATAGTGAAATGATATTTTGATGTTTAAAATATAAGCACGGACATGTTACGTAGGTATATGTCCTACAACAGTGTGTTCAGCTTATAAAAACCTGGCTTCTCCATTTCATAATGAATATGTCAACACATTGCTTCTCACTTTGATGAGTAGCAATGAAAATTCATACTCTGAAATGAATTTCTTGCCGTGCTAACCCTTCTGTGGTTAAGTGACTAGAATACTGTAGGGTTGGGTCTATTGTTGTTATTGTTATTATTGTTTTGGCCTCAGGCATAATCCTTATTCATTTAAAATCCTGGATGGATTAATGACCTCTCTGATCTAATCACAATCAGCCTTGACTTCAAGGGGGAATTCCACATTCTTTTTCAGGTGGCCATCAATACTAGCTGCTTATCAAATAATCTTAAAAGTTCTCATTGAGGATGTTGGGACCAGGGAAGAGCATACATTTTACATGAGTTATGAAAAATATACTCAGGCCTTAGGCTATGAACTATTTTTTGGAAGGTAATTTTCTTTACCTGGTAATGACTTTTTCAAGTTTAAAAAGGAAAGAGTTTCACTTCACAAAATAACTGGTAATGTACTGCAAGCCAGCCAGTCCTCCAGGAGTCTGGCACTCTGCCTTGAATTTTGAGAGTCCAACCACTGGGAGACAGGTATCACACTCTGTACAATAAAGGACTGAAGGGCTGTCAAAATGACGGAATTTGGATGCTTAGTTCCTGGTGTTTATGCTCACTTGGATGAAACAATAAACATGTGCAGTGAGAAAGAGAAGTTGTGTCCAGCACTATAATCCTAGCAACATCCCACTTTCAATATAAATATCGTTCCATTGTGTTATAAATCAGAACTGATCCTATGAACCACTGATATCAGTTTCATCACTGATATTTACTGAGCTCTTATGATGTTTCAAGGAAATATACGTGTGTGTATACCATATAGTATGTTTGTGCATGTGTGAGTACCGTGGGTACTAATCACCCACCTTAAGTCCCTGGGTGCCCACCCAACAATAAACACGCATATAGGTGTGGTAAAATTATATATGAACAAAAAATAGAAAAAAATTAAATTGTGCTAAAATGGTGCTTTTTGAAAATATAAAAATTTGCACTTTTGACCTATAGCCTGAAATGGTTAAAACTAGACTTATGCTTCTGACCTATCTGTCTACTTAATGCCTCATAAAGCTTTAGGAGGCTTTTTGAGAAATGGAGCTTAGAATTCTCAGGGTGAAACTGTCTGGGGACTATCACTTTGAGTGGTGACATTCCTCCCTGTATCATCCTCATGAGCTACCAAGAAAGGAACTTAAATACCAAGGACTGTTTTCTGGGAGAGCACTGACTCTGCAGAAGAAATTATTAATAAATTTCCCAGGGGAGAAGCTGAGAGAGTCAGGGAACCAGGGGGTGTTCTAACTTTCCTGTGTGAGACAAAGCGATCTGCTCTTGGCTTCACTTCCGGGATGGAGGAAGGGCAAGAAAGGTAGGGCAAGCGGATGGGGCCTGAAACTGGGGGCAGTTGCTTGACTCTAAATTCTATTCTAAAGCAACTGAAGTGACTACGAGTTTGCAATGAGTGAGGGGGATAGTCTGAAATAAAGTCTAAGAACTAAGGAGGTGCATGAAGATACTATTGCAAAACAGATGGATGAAGGGGCTAAGGAAATTAGCACTGGGACTTTCAGGCCAAATGAAACTGGAGGTGCACCTGGAGCCCTTCTGTGCTCATCAAGTTAGTAGACTGCTAGAAATCTACTGTTTCTCTTTCCCTACTCCAAAGGTGCTTTCCTCGTGGTGTTCCATCTTTCATAAGGGCACAATCATCCATGTACTTGCCAACACTAGAAACCTTGGTCCTTTCTCCATCCCTGCTGGATTTATTTAGTCCTCTTACCCCAGCCTCCCACCATCACATTCTCTGAACGGGTTGCCTCCTGTCATCTTCATCACTCTAATCCTGGCTCCCATTTTTACCAGAAAGGGACTGGGACTGAGGCAAGTCTGCCCCAGCATGGTTTGAAATGTGTGGGTTCTTGACTTCATGCAGGGAAGATTTCATGATACAAGTTTAGGTGATTTGGAGAGTAAGTTTGTTAAAACTGGGGACAGAAACAAAGGAAGGGTTTAAGATTATAGGGAAGATTACAGCAACAGGAGTGAGCCTAGGGGGAGCTGCCTTGGCTCTCTGAAAATGTGAGGAAAAGTTGAGCCTAGGCAAGGATACCTTGGCCCTTTAGAAAGGAAGTCACAGAGACGGAAGGAGTGAGCCAGCTGGGCTGTGTGGACTCAGGACACAAGTTGCAGAGACCAAAGGTGGGCCCTTGGAGACAAGTTCAGCGAGGAGCCTGCCACAAGCTGCTGCTGCCTGCTGCTTCCTGGGTTGCAAGTCTCCTGGGAACCTTTAGAGGTTGGGAGAAAGAAAGCAAAGATACTTGCCTGAGGAAAGAAGGAGGGGAAAGTCATGGGTGTGTGCTCAAGGGAGAGCACACACTGACTGACATCCTTTACCTTGAAGGTTTTTATCTGTTTTCCAAAGGCAGGAATTTCAGGGGAGGTGTCAGGGGAGGCTTTCAATAGAATATTCATCAGCTTTCCAGGTGTGTCCTTTATTTGCTGATGTATAAAATGAGCGTATGAGGAGACTAAGGTCATTCTCTTGTTTGTTTCACCTTCAAAGAATGGTAGAGCAATGGGGACTAAGGCAGGTCTGCCCTGGCAGAATCTGGAATGTGTAAAACATTTGTTTCTAAGTTTCTTTGGTTAGGGAAGATAAGAACTTATCATTTATTAGCTTGTTTAGCTATCTGTCTCAGTTCCCCCCCTCCACTTGTCAAGGAATTTTCCAAGCTTCTTACTAACCTGCCTCACCATCAGCTTTTCCCTGGAGTGTGCAGCAAACTTGTCTTTCCTTCCTAATTTCGTTTCTTTCTTCACTCCTTCCGAAGGTTGCCCTTCTATATAAAACACAAATCTGGGCATGTCTCTCTCCTTCTTAAAAACTTTTCATAGGTCCCCATGGCTCTCGAGAACTCTATTAAAAGACATTGAACATTCTCCCCAGACTGTCCCCAGTGTACCCTTTGCCCTCAAGTTTTGCTACTTCCCTTCTCAAACTCCCCATCCTAGCCAAATGGGAGGTTTTGCTATGCCCCCTGAAGGTCCTGTCTTCCTGACCCTCTTTTGAACTTCTTGCTTGGAATTCCCTTTATCCTACCTCTACAGGCCCATATGCCGCTCCTCCTTCGAAGTCTGGCTCAGATTCCATCTCCTCCACCTGGGAGGCTGTAACCTATCCTTTCTCTGCACTTCAATTATGATTCATACTGAACATTTTTCAAGACTTCAAGGCCTAAGATATACATGTTGGCTTAATGCTTTTCTCAGCACTTCTTCTACCCCACCTTCCCATTTTCTCTCGATTGGCCACTCCTTCCTTTGTGCTAGCATAGCACTTCATGTACCCCTCTATGATAGCCTATTAACACTTTGCAGTATAATTTGTTGTCTTTGTGGTAGTTGTATCAGGCAACAAATTATTTCTCCTTGAATGCAAGTTCTTGGGCTTATTTTTGCTTATCACAGTCCCTGGCACATTGCAAATACTTAATGTTTCTTAAATGCATTGATTACATAAATCAACGGGTGGGCATCAGAAAGGAGGGAGAGAGGCAGGGAGTTAAGACAGAAGTGCTGTTCTGTATTTTTCAAATTGCCAAACTACATTTCCACATTTTACGTACCAAAAGTGTAGAAATTTTTCCTTATTTCTTCTTAGACTTAGGTAGATTTTCTATTGTTCGATATGCTCACCAGTTACTAACTTTGAGACAAAGTCGACAAACTGCAGTTAAGCAGGGAATTCTAATGGCAAATCATCTCTGAAATTCTGCTCTTCCAGGAATTTTTAACGCCTTTGAAAATGGGTAAAATTTGCTATGCAATTTTTATTAACTTTCTATCTTGTCAAATCCCCCAGCATGAAACATGGAAAACAGTAAGAGTTCAATAAATGATTGATTAGTCGTCATTAGCATGGAATCTATTCCACTGATGTGGGGTAGGGTGAGATTTGACATAATTTTCTGGTCATTTTTAGGGCTTTTACCATGCAATGCCGGTATATAGAAAGAGATGTTTCCGCAACACTGCATATATACCATAATCTCTATTTTGTAGACTTGTAGCAAAGTTGTAAGAAGTCTATCACCAGGAGAAACTATGTATTTGGATTCAAATGTGAGGAACAATCAAAAGACCTCTTTCAGCAAGGATAACCTATTGACATGTGTGAAAGGATGATAAATCAGTTTTCAAAGGCCTAGGATTATTTCTCCTGTGAATAATTTTAAATGATAAAAGCTGAGAAAGAACTAATGTGGCCATTTTAGTTCAAGTGTCATTGTCATTAACATGCAGAATATAGAAAACACCATGTAAATTTATTAACTGAACTGTGCAATAAAAATGAGCAAGCCAGAGGGAACACATGTCCATATCCATAATTTATTTAGTTTACGTGGTATTGGGAGGTTGTAGTTTGAAGTGTTTCTGTTACTTGTGATCTGTAATGCTTGAGAAGCCTGTTACTTGATTTATTTAATTTTCACTATTTAATCTGCAATTGGCATTTGTTCTTTGATTCAACAAAGATTTACTGAGTGTCATAGATATTAGTCATGTTTTTAAAAATTTTTATTCTTTTTTATTCTATTACAGTTGTCCCAATTTTTTCCCCTTTGCCTCCCTCCACTCAGCCCATCCTCTGCTCCCATAGTCCATCCCCACATGGTTGTCCATGTCCATCAGTCATTCATGCATGTTCTTTGACTAGTCCTTTTCCCTTCTTTCCACTATGATCTCCCTTCCGCTCTCCCCTCTGGCTCTTGCCAGTCTGTCCCATGTTTCCATGTCTCTGGTTCTATTTTCCTCATAAGTTTAATTTGTTCATTAGATTCCTCTTATAAGTGAGATCATATGGTATTTGCATTTCACTGACTGGTTTATTTCACCTAGCAAAATATTCTCCAGTTCCATCCATGCTGTTGCAAAGGGTAGGGGCTCCTTCTTTCTTTCTGCTGCGTAGAATTCCATTGTGTAAATTTACCACATTTTTTGATCCATTCCTTTACTGATGGGCACTTAGGCTGTTTCTAGCACTTGGCTACTTTGAACATAGGGATGCATAAGTTATTATTTTTTATTTAGAGTCTCATCAAAATAAATGACATTGAATTATATTGAAAAGTGACCCATTTAAGTGTTTAGTGTATTAGAATATTTATTAATTGGAACTCTTTTAATTATAAAATGCAAAAACCCAGCTCAAACAAAAATGAGATTTATTAATATAACTAGACAGTTCAAGAAAGAACTCCCATTCAGGCAATGTCATATCCATGATCTGTATCACCTTTAGCTTTTGTTTGCTTTTCATTCTGTTGGCTCTATTCCCAAGAGAACTCTCTAGACATATATTCCAACTCCAGGAAAAAGGGAACAAAGTTCCCCCAAATTTCTAACAAATTTCATGTAATGAATGCTGATCAGACCTTTCTTGGGGTGTATATGATTTTCTAAGATTACTACCAAATTCTGCAGGGTGGAATAGTCTGATGGATTACATATCTAACCCTTGAACCCAGGAGTATATTCAGCTCCATCTAAACCACATGGGTTGAGAGTGGGAGAAAGATGGTTCCATAAAAGAATGCTGAGTGAAAGGGGGAAAAAAAAAACTATACTATATAGGTAGAGAGTGTGGATGAAAAAGGGGCTGCATAGTAAACCTGAGAAGCTCAGGGAAGGTTACGAACTCAGAGACCAAAAGTAACCACATAAGATGGTCTAAGATGAAAACTTTCTAACTAAAATCGAGTCATGGCAGGTAGTCATGTCCTAGGCATCCATCTTCCCTGACAAAGGTCAATCTTTTTTTTAATCCTCACCCAGGGATATTTTTTCCATTGCTTTTAGAGAGAGAGGAAGGGGGATGGAGAGAGAGGGAGAGGTAGAAAGAGAGAGAGAGGAACATTCATGTGAAAGAGAAACATCAATTGGCTGCCTCCCGCACATACCTCAACAAAGGATGGAACCTGCAACCTTTTTGTGTGCTGGAGGATGCTCCAACCAACTGAGTGGGCCCAGCCAGGGCACAAAGGACATCCTACCTTAACTGAAACTGTCTATTGTCTTTTTGCATCTATAATAACAGATAACATACCTTTGGAATGTCAGGGTAATTCCTTTCTTCCAGACCCCTAAAGGCACAATCTTCCACCAGAACACAAGACCACAGAACAGCTCATTGTTATTGTTACTATTAACTGTTAACTGTTAAGGATCCTATATCCACCATTGTAAAAGTACATGTCTATTTTATTTACTTTTTATCCAAACTCAGATATCTTGCCAACACCTCTGCTTTCTCCTGCCTCCCTAATCTATCACCAATGGATTTCATGTAACCATCTTTATGTCTCCTCCTTTTATTCTGATGTATAAAATAAATGGTAAAACTGTCATTTGCCAGAGCATTTTCTCAATCCATTGAGGTTTTGCTTCCCAGCATTTGTCGTCAGTTTGACTCAAATAAACTCATAAAAATTCTTACAGGTTTAGATGTTTTTTATGTTGACAAGATAGATAGATGATAGATAGAGAGATAGATATCTGTTATCTCTGTCTATAAAATATCTATCTATTATATGGATATAGATACATTCTGCAAATATGATCTACAGCTACTTCATTTTATAAATTGTCTTCCAGTACCAGAAAGGCAGAACACATTTAAATCACACAAACTATTTATAGTTAGCATATTTTGTGTTTTGAAATAGACTTTAATTCGTTATATTAGTTTAGAAATGAAAACAGATTTAAGGCACTTTTCTCTGCAATTTGTGTAATGTGAGCAGCCTTAAACCAAACAAGGAAAAAGGAGCGTGATCATTTTGCAACTCAGCGAAATAGAATTCTGTAAAGGCTCTCTGAAATTTTACTAATTATTTCCTGTTTCACCCTAACAAGATGTCAGTTTTTCTACATTTGAACTCTCTTGGCATTTTGAAGATCTCATGTGGCACTTACATATTCTACCTTGAATTACAAATACCTGTGTACTTACTCTAGTGCCCTAGGAGATGATACTTGAAGACTCAAAAAGTATTTTATTCATCTATTGTGTGCATTCTCAATACTTAATATGAGTTTCATGTAACATTAGTTTTCAAAACATAATGTTAAATATAATTTTTTCTTTTCCTTTCCAATAAATCACTAACACTACAAAATTCTAGGTGTATTTCTTTATTATGAGAACACATAGAAGGTTTAGCAAATTCTTACTGAGTATGCACTCTATGCCAGGTATGGGCTGGGCATGTATAGTTTTTGTTGTTGTTGTGTTAATTTTATTTTTCAATTAGAGTTGAAATTAAATAATACTTTATATTAGTTTCAGGTGTATAGCATAGCAGTTATACAATTATATAATTTAAAATGTGATTCCCTCAATAATTCTAGTGCCCACTGGGCACCATACAGAGTTATTACGATATTATTAACTATATTCCCCATGCTGTGCTTTATATCCCATGACTATTATGTAATTAACAATTTGTACTTCTTAATTCCTTCACCTTTTTCACCCAGTCCTTAATCCTTGCCTTCCATCTGGCAATCCTCGGTTTGCTCTCTGTATGAGTTTGTTTCTGTTTTGTTTGTTCATTGACTTTGTTCTTTAGATTCCACATATAAGTGAAATCATATGGTATTTGTCTGTCTCTGTCTGACTTACTTCACTTAGCATAATGCCCTGTAGGTCCATCCATGTTGTTACAAATGGTAAGCCTTTCATCTTTTTTATGGCTGAGTAATATTCATTGTGTATATGTACCATGTCTTCTTTATCCACTTGTCTATTGGTGGACAAGTGTTACTTCCATATCTTGGCTATTATAAATAATGCTACAGTGAAGATAGGGTTGGATATATCTTTTCAAATTTATGTTTTGGATTTCTTTGTCTATCTTCCCAGAAGTGGAATTGTTGAGTAATAAGGAAGTTCTATTTTTATTTATTTATTTATTTATTTATTTTTTAAACATTTGGTTTTTATTGTAGTTTTATATATAATACAACATTCCCTCTTCTGAATTGTTGGATTGATCAGTTAATGATCCAGAAAAATATATATTTTTCCCCTGGCATGCTCTGTACTGACAGTTGATGTATATATTTACATAAGTTTGGTAAGTTTTGTTTTAGCTGATTGCTCAGTGATGTTCTTTTTTAAAAAAATATTTTATTGATTATGCTATTACAGTTGTCCCATTTATTCCCCCTTTATCCCCCTCTGCCCTGCACACCCCCTCCCACCCACATTTCCCCCCTTTTGTTCATGTCCATGGGTCATACATATAAGTTCTTCGGCTTCTGTATTTCCTGTGCTATTCTTAACCTCCCTCTGTCTTTTTTCTACCTACCATTTATGCTACTTATTCTCTGTTCCTTTTCCCCTATCTCCACTTCCTACTCCCCCAATGGTAACCCTCCATGTGATCTCTATTTCTGTGATTCTGTTCCTGTTCTAGTTGTTTGCTTAGTTTCTGTTTTTGTTTTAGATTCAGTTGTTGATAGTTGTAAGTTTGTTGTCATTTTACTGTTCATAGTTGTGATCTTCTTCTTTTTCTTAGATAAGTCCCTTTAACATTTCATATAATAAGGAATTGGTGATGATGGAACTCCTTTAACTTGACCTCATCTGGGAAGCACTTTATCTGTCCTTCCATTCTAAATGAAAGCTTCGCTGGATAGAGTAATCTTGGATGGAGGTCCTTGCCTTCCATGACTTCAAATACTTCTTTCCAGCCCCTTCTTGCATGCAAGATATCTTTGAGAAATCAACTGACATTCTTATGGGCACTCCTTTGTGGATAACTATTTTCTTTTCTCTTGTTGCTTTTAAGATTCTCTCCTTATTTTTAATCTTGGGTAACTTAATTATGATGTACCTTGGTGTGTTCCTCCTTGGGTCCAACTTCTTTGGGACTCTCTGAGCTTCCTGGACTTCCTGGAAGGCTATTTCATTTGCCAGATTGGGGAAGTTCTTCTTCATTATGTTCTCAAGGAAGTTTTCAATTTGTTGCTCTTCCTCTTCTTCTGGCAGCCCTATGATTAGGATGTTGGAATGTTTAAAGTTGTCCCAGAGGTTTCTGAGCCTCTCCTCATTTTTTTGAATTCTGGTTTCTTCATTCTGTTCTGGTTGAATGTTTATTTCTTCCTTCTGGTTCACACTATTAATTCGAGTCCTGATTTCTTTCCCGTCACTGTTGGTTCCCTGTACATTTTCCTTTATTTCACTTTTCATAGCCTTCATTTTTTCCTCTAATTTGGGATCATATTCAATCAATTCTGTGAGCATCCTGATTACCAGTGTTTTAAACTCTGCATTTGATATGTTGGCTATCTCTTCGTCACTTAGTTGTATTTTTTCTGGAGCTTTGATCTGTTCTTTCATTTGGGACATTTTTTTTTTTTTTTGTCTTGGTGTGCCTGTTACATGGTACGGGTGGAGCCTTAGGTGTTCATCAGGGTGGGGTAACCTTGTTGCTGCATTGCAATGCTGTATGTAGGTGAGGGGTCCAAGAGGGTACAGTGCTGCTTGCTCTGCTCTCTGCCAGTTTTCAGTCACTTCCCCCGCTACCCACAATCAAATTGGGCCCTTCTGGTGCTAATTCCTAGTACGTGAGTTTGTGTACATTCTAGGACCCTGTGGGTCTCTCCAATGAACTCTCCTGTGAGGCTGGGAGTGTCTCCCACTGCTGCCTCAATCCCCACAGGTTTTTTCAGTCAGAGATTTAAGGCTTTATTTCTCCATACTGGAACTCTGGGTTGTGTGGTCTGTCTCACTCCCCAGTTGTTCCTCCCAGTTTATCTGCATGCGAATGTGGGGCCACCTGGTCCTCAATCCACTGCCTCGCTGGGTCCGCCAGCTGCCACCTTGCCACAAGTCCTCTCTGCCTGGCTGCCTATCTCTGCCCCTCCTACCAGTCTCGATGAATGTTTCTTCTTTAACTCCTTGGTTGTTGAATTTTCATACAGTTTGATTTTCTGTCAGTTCTGGTTGTTTTTTGTTTTTAATTTGTTATTGTCCTTCTTTTGGTTGTGCGGGGAGGCACAGTGTGTCTACCTATGCCTCTATCTTGGCCGGGAGTCAGGAAGTTCTATTTTTAAATTTTGGAGGAACCTGCATACTACTTTTCATATTGGCTGCACTAATTTTCAATCCCACCAACAGTGCCCAAGGGTTCCCTTTTGTCTTCATCCTCACCAATGCTTGCTGTTTGTTTATTTATTGATGATAGTTATACTGATAGATGTGAGGTGACATCTTATTGTGGTTTTAATTTGCATTTCTCTGATGATTAGTGACATTGAGCATCATTTCATATTTCTTGGACATGTATATTTTTATCATCACTTTAATTTCCTGGACTGTAAATTCCATCAAAGAAGTCTTGTCTATGTATTCTCAACCTGTGCTTTCTCAGGGTCAAACACACAGTAGACTCTCATTGGTAAATAGATGCATTAAACAAGCTCTCATAACAACCCTTAGACAATGGTTCTCAACCATGGGGTATTTTGCCCACCAGGAGGCATTTGGCAATGTCTGGAGACACTTTTCATTGCCTTAAGTATGGGAAGTGTGATTGTCTTTGAGTGAGTAGAGGCCAGGGATGTTGTTAACCATCCTATAATGCCCAAGTCAGCTCCCCACAACTAAGATTTATCTGGCCTAGAGTGCCAATAGTTCCAAGGATGAAAACTCCTGTTTTGGACTATGCATATTTTCATTGCATATTTATGATAAAACTAATGCTCAGAGGGGATATAAATTCTCCTCAACTAATATTGGTAATAAATTATAAAACATAAATTTTAACTGAATTTTTCTGATTTCCTGTTGCAGAATTAGACATCAGTTTTCATAATTATGTGTAAATTTGAACCCATATTTCTCAACATGATTTAGAAAACTAAATAAGATGTCTTCTAATTAATTACCACTAGATTATTCAGGTTATATGCTGTTTTGAGTTACTCTATTATAAACCAGATAGTGTATTTTAAAATCAAACTAGTTGAGAGGTTTAAGGAAAGGGTTTTACACTAAAAGTCTGTTTGAGTTTTATGTTTGATCTAAAAGCCAAATGGGCCTAGAAAAGGCAATATCTCTTTTTAGAGTTTTATCATACTCCTTCCTTTGAGGACTGAATTTATTGGAGTCAGGATATACTATTATATCAAAGTTCCAATAGAATTTCCTGAAAGGTTTATGAAGCTGGGGATAAAGTCCTAAAATTCTTTACCAATCAAGTTAAAGAACCTATTTATCATCTCTCCAGAAGAGGTCATATCATAGGTCATACTTGGCATATTCATAGTTCTAAGGCAAGAAATACCATGGAGATAAGAGTTCTTCATTAAAGAAATAGAGTGTTAAGATAGTCCATCATAGTCATTACTATAAAGAAAGAAAAGAGGTCTATATCTCTTTCTAATAGGTGTCTTTTCTACTTTCTTCCTAAGTCTTAATATCTAAAAGTTAAATCAGATACTGGAGGGGTCAAAAAAGTTATATTAAGCAATACAATAGGGGAAATAGCTATAAAAATATTTAGAGATTATTGTCATAGTTAGAATGAGAATAGTGTCATTGTTCAGCAGTCTTTATAAATTTTAAATACACTACATGTAGTAGCAGAACTTGAGGACAAAGGATGTACTGGGGTCAGTCTCTGAAGGACATTCAACATCTTTTGAGGGAGTTCTCAAGGACCTTGTGGAGCTATGGAAAGTTTTAAGAAGCTGAAAGACATGCCCAGATCTGTGTTTTATATAGATTACTTCAGCAACCCATGGAAAAAGCAAATAGGGGTACACTGAACAAAATTAATGTGAGTGGCAACTGTATCTTCCAGTGGTACTATTTGAATGTGTGCATATGTAGGTTTATTTCTTGCCTTTGCCTTGGTTATTAACTATATACACACTAGTGCTGAACTTCTCCAGTCTATTCTCAAAAAAAAAGAAAGGAAAAGTTTTCCATGGTTCATGCACATTTAATGATTACTTCTATAGGTCTTTATTGAATAATTAATGTGGTCTAATGTGCATTAATGATAAATGTGAGATATTAGCATGTATATTATTTATAATGTTTCTATTGGTGTACTGTACCTGTATATAGGACTATAGTACGTGCTTAAGAATTTTTGGACAGCCTTGGCCATTGTCTCATTGGTTGGGTGTCTCCAGCAAATTGAAAGGTCATGGGTTCAATTTCTGGTCAGGGCACATGCCTGGGTTGTGAGTTGGGTCCCTGGTCGGGGCACCTATAAAAGGCAACAAATTGGTGTTTCTCTCTCATGTCAATGTTTCTCTCCCTCTCTTTTCCCTCTCTTTCTCCCTCCCTTCCTCTCAAAAAAAAAAAAAAAAAAAAAAAAAAAAAAAAAAAAAAACCAGAAAAAAAGAACTTTTTGACAGAGAGACAGACCACTGGAAAAATATCATGAAGCATAAATTCAGAGGCCTACAAAAACAAATGAGTAACAAGATAATCTGACCTAGATCAGGAAAGGAGGCTTGATAAAGTCCTTCCCAAGTGGCTGACAGTAAGGCTGAAATGGGAAGGTCAAGTGATTAGACACAGAACTGGAGGAAGGGAGAGGAAGGCTGAGCATTCTAGTTCAAGTATAGGCATGTGCAATGAATGGCCCAGAGACCTGAAGCATTGGGAAGTTAAGAGAAGTGGAAGCTGTACTTTCTATGATGAAATAACCTTTAAGAAAAGAATCCCTCCTCCATAACATAACCACCTTACCAAAGAAGCTGGATTTTAGTTAGAAAGCGCAAAATAACTTTTTTCCTCAACTACAAACTTGCACTCTTAATGTGATCCTTTTGCTTCCACTGAATGAAAGATCAGACAGATCTCCAAACTGTTTTGGTTCCTCTAGGTCATAAGAACAGTCTCATCTCAGTCACTAACAGGTCCAACCAAGAGCATTAATTAGAACTTCAAAGTAGAATCAAGTTATTGTCCAACCTTTCCAGTTCTGAAGTGACTCAGGCTTGGATGCCTTGAAGTGGCATGGTTACCTTCTTTGGCATTTCCTACTCCTCACCCTACAACCCAGCAGGAAATTTAGTCGCTGATGCAGTTATAATCAGTATGTGGTTTCGCTGGAAGAATCTAACTTCTCCCCCTCACTGTGGCAGAGTGGTGGAACTCTCAGCAGTCCAGTAATACTTTCCAAGAAAAACTTTGATTTTTCTCTATCATCACTGATGCTGAGAGTTAGACTGACAAAAGAAGACTTTTTGCAGGTCCCACTTAGATGATCTAGCTTCTAACTTCAGGATGTGGATATGCTTGGCCTTTGGTGTTTCAGCCAAAACTGAGGCAGTAAGACTTCCATGTATAAATTCCTCACTCCTTTCAAAAGGGGGAGAGTGGTGAAAACTGTGGGCAGGGGCCAGACCATGGTTTTGCAAACATAAAGTTTAAAAAATGCTAATACATACTAGCTTCTGCACTGAAATTTAGTGCCTCCTAAATGTTTTTGACAACACTCATTTTAAAGGAACAACCAGTGCCACTTAATTAACTGTGCTGCCCTTTAATGGCTAGTATTGTCACATTAAAAAAAAATTACTCTCGAAAACATCTAGGAACATCTACGTATGTGTAATTCAACCAGACATCCTTTATTGGCAATGATAATCAAAATAAAATGACTCTACTTAAAACTTTAAAAGAGGGAGGGGAGGGAGAGGATACAAATAACTGTAATTGAACAACAATAAAGTAATTAAAAAAAACTTTAAAAGATTTGTAGTTATAAGTTAATAAACATAAACCAAGTAAATTTACTAAATGATACAGATTTAACCCAACTCTTTCAGTGAGCCATCATTATCATATGTTTATTAATTTAGCATGTAAGTTTCTTGATAGAAGAGTCTCTATTAGCTATAATTTTAGACATATACTATGTTTTAGAATTTAATTTTTAGCAGCAAAAATGGCTGTAGTATATGTGGTAGAGAGTATAAAACTTGGTTTCAAGAAGCCTATAGCTAGTTCAAATTCAGATACTGACAGTGCCATCATATATTACTTCAATCGCGGTGTGTACCCTCAGTTACAGATAGTGGGTAATGAAACATTTATATGCCTACTTTAATAAGTTATTGTGGTGAATAAATTATGCTTTCACGAGTACATTTCAAACTATGAACACATGTAAATAAGCATTAAGTAAATGGAAAACATTTCCTTCATAACATTTTCAGAAGCAGTACTATATTTATGCCATGTTCTGCTTTTTTTTTTAACTATCTAGTTTAATTTTCCATGCATTGAAAGCAAGTTTTTTCATTGGATTTTGAAGAGCCTTATCTGACACGAATAGCTAAAAAAATACCGAATGAATCATTATTTTTTCCTTCTTCAGTGATAAAAATTAGATTTTAGTTTTGATTACAATGACCTTTTTACTTAATTGTATTCTAAAATAATTTGTTGGATAAAGAGCTAGACTTTTATCTTCATTATGTGAATTAAATTTAGGGTAAATGAAGAGTAATTAAAATGAAATCATAAATCATAGAACAAAGAAGTTAATATTGAGGGAAAACCTAGAGATAATAATTTCCAAAGTTCATGTCAATTAAAAACAATAATTTCTTTTGCACTTGACAAGTAAAGGGGTTATTATGGTCTTTCAATTCAGCTTTTGCATTGTTTAAGAGAAAAGTGAGATTCAAAGAAGAAAGTCTTTGCCTCAGATCAGGAGGAATGTCATGAGGACACATCGTGCAGGAAACTGACTCCCAACTTCACTGAATTGTTAGTATTTACTGAAAAATGAGGAAACAAAAGATTGAAACTTCCTGTTGGAAATCATGTCTATTAATTGTCATTGCTTTATATTTCTAACAACAGCCAGCTAAAATACTTGACACTATGACATTTTGCACAAATTCAGGCCAAGTTTCATAAGGTTCACAAAAGTTTAGGTCAGCAGTTCTTAAAGTTTTTGTTCGCAGGACCTCTTTGCATTTTTAACAATTATTGAGGAACCCAAAGACCATTTTTAAGTAGGTCATATCTGTAAAGATGTACTGGTTAGAAATTAGAAATTTTTAACAGCTTTATTGAGATATAATTCACGTAACATACAATATACCAATTGAAAATATAAAATTCAGTATTTTGGAATATATTCACAAATATGGAAAACCATCACACAGTAAATTTCAGAACATTTTCATCACCTAAAAAAGAAATCTCGTACCCTTTCGCTACCACTCCTTCACCATCACTAATATCACTCCCACACTAGTCTACTTTCTGCCTCTATAGACAGATTTCTCTCTTCGGGACTTTTCCATAAATTGACTCATATTGTATATGATCTTTTATGACTGGCTTCTTTTATTTAGCATAATATTTTCAAGGTTCATTCATTGTGTAGAGTGTATTAGTGCTTCAGTACTTTTTATGGCCCACTACTATTGCATTATATGGATATACTACATTTGTTCAGCTGTTTGTCTGCTGACAGGCATTTGGGGTGTGTCCACCCTTTAGCTTTTATGGATAATGCTGCCACACATGTGCATGTACAAACTTTTGTGTGGATATGATATTTCATTTCTCTTGGATATATACCTAAGAGTCAAATTGTTGGGTCATGTAAAACTCTATGCTTAAATCATTTGAGGAGCTTCCAGATTGTTTTTCAAAGCAGCTGTACCATTTTATATTCCTACCAATAGTGTATGAGATTTTTTGTCACTCCACATCCTTAGTGGTAACACTTGTTACCTGAAATTTTGATTGCAGACACCCTAGAGGGCGTAAAGCTGTAACTCATTGTGGTTTTGCTTTTTATTTCCTTGGTAACTAATAATATGGAGACTCCTTCATGTGCTCAGTGGAAATTTAGAGAAATCCTATCAGCTTCTTTGTATCTTTTAAAATTGGATCTCTTGTTATTATTGAATTATAAAAGATTTTTATATATTCTAGATTCAAGTCTCTTATCAAATATAACTTGCAATTTTTTTTCTCCAATTTTTGTAACTTGTCTTTTCACTTTATTGAGGATGTTCTTCGAGAAACATGATTTTTTAATTTTGATAAAGTCCTGTTTGCTTTAGCTCTTATAATTAGGTTTTTGAGTTAATTTTCACATATTGTTTAAGGTAAGGGTCCAATGTCATTCTTTTTCAAGCGGCTATCAACGTGACCCAGAACTATTGAATATTTGTTAGAATGACCATTCTTTCTCCCAAAGATTGTCTTTCAACCTTTGTCAAAAATCAGTTGACCATAGATGTATAAGCTTATTTCAGGACTCTCAATTCTATTCCATTGATAGCTATGTCTATACTCATGCAAGTATCACCCTGCTTTGATAACCACTGCTTTCAGTAAGTTTTGCAATTGCAAATGTAACTGTTTCTACTGTGCTCTTTTTCAGCATCGTTTGACTATTTTTTGGCCCCTTGAAATTCCATATGGATTTAAGAATAAACTTGTCAATATCTATAAATAAGTAAACTGGGATTAAATTGTATTGAACCTATAGATCAATTTGCCATCTTAACAATGTTAAGTCTTCTGATTCATGAACATGGTATGTGATTGTATTCATTTAAATCATGTTTAATTTCTTTCAATAATGTTTTGTAGTTTTTAGGGTATGAATTTTACACTTTTTTGTTAAATTACTTCTTAAGTATATTATTTTTAATGCTATTGTGAATGAAATTGGTCTATTTTGAAACCTTTGTAAAACTTGTTAGTTATAATGGGTTTTTAATTGATTTCTTAGGATTTTCTAAAAACAAGATAATATCATCTGTGAACATAGTTTTCATTTTCATTTCTAATCTGGATGCCATATCTATCTATCATCCATCTATCTATCTATCTAATGATATATGTACATATGCATGCATGTATGTATGTATGTATGTATGTATTGCCTAATTGCCCTGGCTAGAACCTTCAATGTGATGCTGAATAGAAGTGATATGAATAGACACCTTTCTCTTGTTCCTTATCTTACCATGAAAGCATCCAATCTTTCATCATTAAATGTAATGTTAGCTATGGGTTTTTATAGATGCCCATTATCAGGTTAAAGAAGTTCCCTTGTATTCCTAGTTTGCTGAGTATTTTTATCAAAAAAGAAGAGTGGTATATATTTTGAAATTTTTCTGCATTGTTATGATACGTTAACTGATTTTTATTTTTTTAAATATCTTTTTTGTGCATTTATTTTTATTTTTAGATTCCAATATTAAGTGGAATCATGTTGTATTTGTCTTTCTCTGACTTATTTCACTTAGCATAACACCTTCTAGGTCCATCCATGCTGCTGCAAATGGCAAGATTTCATTCTTACTATGGCTGAGCAATATTCCATTGTATTGTATATGCAACACCTCTTCTTTATCCATTTGTCTATTGGGCAGTTGGGTTGCTTCAATGCTAAAATGAACATAGGGATGCGCATATCTTTTCAAATTAGTGTTTTGGATTTATTTGGATACCCAGAAGGGGAATCTCTGGAGCATATGGTAGCTGTATTTTTAATATTTTGAAGAGCTTCCATACTGTTTTCCATAATGGCTGCACCAATTTTCAATTCCACCAACAGTACACCAGGGTTCCCTTTTCTCAACATTCTTACCAACACTTGTTTGTTGATTTACCGATGATAGTGATATCTCATTGTCGTTTTAATTTGCATTTCCCTGATGATTACTGATGCTGAGCATTTTTTTATATTAGTCAAGCACTGGAAACAGCCTAAGCGCCAATCAGTAAATGAGTGGATCAAAAAGCTGTGGTACATTTACACAATGGAATACTACACAGCAGAGAGAAAGAAGGAACTCCTGCCCTTTGAGACAGCATGGATGGAACTGGAGAGCATTATGCTAAGTGAAGTAAGCCAGGTAGTAAAAGACAAATACCATATGATTTTACCTATAAGTGGAACCTAATCAACAAAACAAACAAGCAAGCAAAATATAACCAGACACACTGAAATAAAGAACAAACTGACAGCGACTAGAAGGGAGAGGGGAGGTAAATAGCAGGGGAAAGACGGGGAAGGGATAAGCCAAAGAACACACATAGAGGACTTATGGGCACAGAAAATGGTGAGAGACTGACTGTGGGATGGGGAGATGGGGCAGGAGAGAGCAATAGGGGAAATGGCTGGAAAACTATAACTGAACAATAAAAAAAGAAAAAAATCACATACTTAAAAAAATGAAATGATTACTTTCTTACAAAAATAATCTCAAAATGGATTAAAGACTTAAATGTAAGACACAAAACCATAAAACTTCTAGAAGAAATCAGAAGTGGTAAACTCTCTGATATTGCTCTTAGTGATATTCTTTTTGGATATGTCTCCTTGGGCAGGGAAAACAAAAGAGAAAAATAAATGAATGGCAGTATATCAAACTAAAAGTCTTTACACACTGGAGGAAACCATCAACAAAACAAAAAGACAGCCTACTGAATGGAAGAAGATATTTTCCAATATCCAATAAGGGGTCAATATCCAAAATATATAAAGAACTCATAGAACTTAAAACAAAACAAAACAAAAATCTGGTGAATAAATGGGCAGAGGACCTGAACAGACATTTCTCCAAAGTGGCATACAGATGGCCACTAGACATATTATGATAACTGATTTTTTAAAAAAATTATTGAGATATAATCATCATATAACATTATATTAACTTGTTATACAGCATCATTATTTGATATTTTTATATATGATCACCAAAATAAGTCTAGTTAACATCTGCCTCCACATATAGTTAGAATTGTTTTTCTTGTGATTAAGGCTTCTAAGCTTTACTTTCAGCAACTGTGCTGTACACTACATCCCATAACTGAATTATTTTATGACTGGAAGTTTGTAGCTTTTGACATCCTTTACCCATTTCTTCACTACCCCTCATCTCATTTCTGGCAACCACTGTTCTGTTCTCTCTGATTCTGTGAGCCTAGTTTCTTTGTTGTTGTTTAAATCCCACAAAAGTGAGATTATATGGTATTTGTCTTTCTCTGAGTTATTCACTTAGCATAATTCCCTCAGGTTCATCCTTGTTTTCTCAAATGACAAGATTTCATTCTTTTTTATGTCTGAATCTTATTGTCTACGATACCACATATTATCTCTCCATTCATCCATCAATGGACACTAAGTTTATTTTCATGTATTAATTGATTTTAGGGTATTAAACTAACCTTACTTTTTGGTATAAGTTCAACTTGGTTATGGTACATAATTTTTAAGTGTGTTGTTGGATTCAATTCGATTTGCCAGTATCTTCTGAGGGTTTTTGCATCTGTACTTATAAAATGAAGGGGTATATAGTGTTTTGTTTTTTGTCTGTGATATCTTTTTCTGGCTTTGGTTTTGAGGTAACATTGGCCTAATGAAATGAGTTAATTAATGTTCCCTCCTATTGTTTGGGAGAGTTTGTGGTAATCAGTATTTATTTTTCTTTAAAGGTTTGCTAGAATTCAATAAAGAAGCCATTTGGGCCTGAGCTTTGCATTGTGAATAGTTTTTTTTATTACTAATTAGATCTCTTTACTTATTATATTTCTATTCAAATTGTCCATTTCTTCTGTGTCAGTAGTTTGTATTTCTTTAGGAATTTTTCCATTTCATTTATTTAATATGTTAGAGTATGATTTTTCATTGTATTCCCTTATAATCCTATTTTCCATCTGTAAAGTTGGTAGTTATACTTCCCTATTTAGTGTTGATTCTAGTAATTTGCATGCATCTTGTCTTTTTTTTTTTTTTCTTAGTGATTCTAGCTGAAGGTTTCTCAATTTTGATGAACTTTTCAAAACACCAGCTTTAGGTTTCTTGAGCTTTCATTATTTTTTTATTCTAGCTTATTAATCTTTAATCTTTATTATTTCCTTTCTTATGCTTGCTTTAGATTTAGTTTGCAATTTCTTTTCCAATGTATTAAAGTGACAGTTTAATTTATTGATTTGAAATCTTTTTTCTTTCTTCATGTAGGCATTTACAGCTATAAATTACCCACTAAAAACTGATTTAGGGGCATGTCTTACTTTTGGCGTGTTGTACCTTCATTTTATTCACCTCAAACAATTTGTTTATTGTTATTTCTATATATAATTTGACACAGCCACCTAGAATTGTTATTTAATTTCCTTATGAGTTTCCCATTTTCCCTGTTTTTTAAAAGAATTTATTTATTTACTTTTTTTAGAGAGAGGGGACAGGAGGGAGAAAGAGAGGGAGAAAAACATCAGTGTGTGAGAGATACATCAATTGTTTGCCTCTCAGCTAGGGACCTGGCCCACAACCCAGGTATGTTCCTTGACTGGGAATCGAACTGGTGACCTTTTGGATCTCAGGCCAGTGCTCAATCCCCAGCGCTCAATCTACTGAGCCACACCAGCCAGGGTCAATTTCTGTTTTTAATTTCTAAATTAATCCTATTATTGCTGGAAAACATACTTTGTATTATTACTATTTTTAAAAATTCATTGAAGTTTATGTATGATATAGCATAAGATTTATCTTTGATGTACTGTGTGCACTCAAAAGAAATTTTATTCTGTTCTTTTAAGTTGGAGTATTGTATCAATGTCTGTTATGTCTATTTGGTTTATAATGTTGTGCTATTTTTTCTGCATCCTTGTTGATCTTCTATTTGTCCTGTACTTTAGTGACAATGGAGTATCACAGTCTCCAACTCTTATTGGTTAATGTCTATTTCTTTTATTTCTGTCAGTTTTATTTTGTGTATTTTGGTATGTTGTTTTGAATACATATAAGTTTATAATGGTTATAACATCCTAATGGATGGACTCTTTCATTGTTATCAATGTATCTCTATTTCTCTAGTGATATGTTTTTGTCTTAAAGTCTATTTTAACTGGTGCCAATATAGCTACTTCAGCTTTCCTATGATTGATGTTTGCATGATATATAATTTTTCATTGTTTAACTTTCAACATAGTTGTGTCTTTAAACTTTTTTATAGACAACATATAACTGAATCTCTTTTGTCCAATTTGACAACCTCTCCTTTTAATTATATCGTTTAATCTGTTCACATTTATTGTTATTAATGTATTTGTTTTATATTTTAATTTTCCTTTAGATTTTCTGTGTTTTTTACTTCTCTATTTCATATTTACTGCTTTCATTTTTATTAAATGTCTTCTATTATATTATTTTAATTTCATTAATGATTTTTTCACTATATTTTTAATATATAATTGATCATGTCTACTTGTTGCAACATTGTCATCGCACCTTCCCTTATTTTGTTAATTGTGTTTTCCTTTAGCTCTGTGAACCTGTTTATAGTGGCCACTCTGCAGTCATTCCTGTTAAGTCCTTCCTTTGGTCACAATTACAGGAAGTTCCTGTTATCTGCTTCTTTGCCAGTGTAGGTCATATTTTCCCATTTCTTCATATCCCTAAAGGGTTTTTTTTTATATAAATTGTACATTTTCAATAAGATATGGTAGCAACTCTGGGTACTTGTCTTCCCCAACCCCCAAGTTTGTTATTATTATTTACTTCTTAATTTTTTTAGTGACTGGCTGAATTATTTTAGTAAAGTTTATTCCCCAACTCATCCTCATATTGTTAATTAAGTCTTTATGTCGCTTCTCAGGGAGGTTCAGCTTATGATATGCCCGTAGGCACCAACAGTGGTACTGGTACATCTCTCTTCCTAGATTCTCTGAACACACTCATTGTTTAACTCTTCCAGTTGCCTGAGATTACTATTATTTTCAACAAGAATAAATTGTTGGAGCATAAATTCTCTCTAAATGAGTTCAATCGAATTGTGGCTTCTTCAAAGCAATAGTTTTAAGATTCACCGTTATTTATTCTGATGTTAGGAGAAGTCCTCCAAGCTGTCTTCTTTGGTTCTTCTGTAAACTAGCCGGCCTACAGTCTAGGCTGTAATTTTGTTAGATACAAATGTATTCGCATTTGCCTTTCACCACAACTTCCATTGTTCCTTAGTGTAGTTTAAAATTCTCCACATTTTTTTTTTAAATAAAGTCAGTTCCTTTGGGAAGAGATTAGAGGCTGTTTATTTTGAAGCTCACTTTTTCCCGCATGCAAAATATTGGAGCCAGAGCTCCAAAGCTGTGTGTGGGGACAACATCAAGCTCTCTCTGAGTAAACTCCCATTCAAGAACTGAATGATGGTGGAAGGAGAGTTAGGTAGAAACCTGAGGCTCTCTCAACTTGCTTCTTCTGGTGTTGAATCACTTCCCCTGGAGCCGGAGGAAAAGCCATGAGGGCCCCAGCATCCTCAGTGGTGCTGTTTTTAGGTAAAGCCTCCATTCCATTAAGTGTGGGTTGGGTAGAAGAAGGGAGTCCTCACGTCCTGTTTGGAATCACTTGGGACTTAGCCTCAGCATCAGGCTCCTGGGAGCAGGATGAGAAATGCTAAAGTTCTGCTTCTCCCAGGAAGGAAGTCTTCTGGCTGGCATCTTGGGGGACAGTGGGTCCTGTGCTTTTAATTCCAACCATCTGGCGTGCAGTTGGAGGGGTAGCAAAGTAAAGGGAAGGGGCAGACCTGGTTCAAATACCACAGAATTGAACATTTCTTACCAAATTTTCATAAATTTTCTTGTACAGATATTTTTTCATTTGCTGTTTGCTATTTTTGTCATTGTTATTTTTGTAATTTCCACCAGTTCACTGGGGAGCAGGTGAGAGGAGCTCCTCACAGTGCCATGCCTATAGCGGATCACTTCCTTCTGCATTAGAAATTAAAATGGATTTTTAAAGAACTTAAATGCATGTTTCTTGAGCTAAGTTATAATATTATTATATGTTATGAATCTTGTGCATGTTCTCTTCCTGTACTTACAACCTCCACTGATTAATCATGCATGAAAGCGAAGAAAGTAAATGACATCTTAATACCATCATAAAAATAACCTTGACCTCCCAACACCCTGCTGCATGTGTCTTCGGGGCGCCTACCAGAAGCTGAATCACAGTTGGAGAAAAACTGGTCTAGATTTTTCTTCTTTGAAATGCATAACTTTAGACAAGAAATAAACCTAGGATATTATTGATTAAGGCTGGTATCCAGGTTTTCTGATACTATTTCTATAACCATTTTACCAATGTATTATGTAGCATACTTTGGACATTGATTCACTTCATTAGTACATTTTTGATCTGAACACAGAAAGTCAAGAAGCCATTTTTTTCCAAGAGTGCACTGAAATCACTTATATGTGAAAAACACATAAGAATAAGAAAGTAAAATTCTCAGCAAGACGATATATATATATATATATATATATATATATATATATATATATGTGTTTTAAAATATGGATTAATACCCTTCACATGTTATTTAAATATCAACAGTAGAGTGTTAAGTGAATCACTAGATCAGTCTTTCATTGGCAAATTAATGAGGAAAAAAATGGATATTTAATGCAATAGCATATTTAATAACCTTGACATTCAAAAATGAGACCCAATCATGAAAACCTACTTTAATTTTCAATGAAGACATATGGGGAATTATTTATGTAGAAATACTAGGGCAAAAGGACATTCGGATACTGAATTTATATTTGACGAGATGAATCAAGCAGCTGCCCTTAACATCAATTTGTATGCAGAGCATGAGTTTAACCAAGGAGAAAAGCTCTTGAAGCCAGTATATGTTACTTAATGGCCAAACACTTTGGATCTACAAAAACTTTAGAGATAAGAAATTAGCAACTCAGGGGACCATGCAGCTAAAAGAATGCTAATTCATGGCTCTGAAAAAAGAAACAGCAAGGAGAAGAAAGCATGAAATGACACAATTAGCTTAGATTCCAACTCATCGGAAAACTAGCAGAAAGAAGAGTTGCCAATTATTCTCTTTACTTCCTAGAAATGCAGACAAAATGAACTTTATTACTAGAGTTAGGAAGCATTAGACCACAGTTAATAGGCTGAAAAAAATGGTAATTCTTGCTGAAAAGAAGACAGATAGCTAAATTGTTAACTGTAATAGAAATAGCTACTCAGTCAGACACAGGATCCAGTGTTCCTCTAAAAGCAAAACTGGGATAATACGTTTCGAGTACATGAGGAAGTTCACATACAAAATTCTGTAAATATAAAGAAGTATTAGAAACTATAAGGTTTAAGACACACTAGAAAATCATGTCTTTGGTATCTTTGAAGTTTTTGTTGTTGGTAGTAATCAAACAAAGGAAATTTAAGTAGGTCCCCCCGAATTTAGTGATCTAGAGAAAACAACTGAAAAGTAGAAGAATCAAATTCTTGTTATCACTCAATATCCAGTAATTTTGTTTATTACTTTGATGTTAGGTGTGAGTACAATGTTTTGGTTAATTTATTTTTCTACATATGAATTTCTTACAGAACACAATGGCTGTGCAAAATGCTTATTTGAGCTGATAAATTCTTTGTACTTATTAACAAAGAGGCGTTACAGAACATATTATGAAAATGTGGCAGGAGAATTTGTACAATTTAAGTTATTGTAGATTTTTTATTAAAGGTCCAAAGTAAATATTTTAAGTACTATATTCTTGCTCTTTCTTAAAAAATGCTCATGAATATTTACAAAATCAGGTCTATAGCAGGGAGCAAGTTACATTTTATGGGAAGATGTCCCATTTGTAGATGATGTTAAGTGTCTAGCGCAGTAGTTTATTTTAAGAACAATATAAGGAAAATATTAATGAAATATATTAGGAGTATTCTATTTTTTGTAACAGCCCCTGTACAGGAAATGAAACTAAAGTAATAGGTATCCTGGGATCCACAGTAGATGACAGAATCTAGGACTTGATTTTGAACACAGTTGATATTCCATGTTGTCTGACTTCTCATTTATTTCTCCATTCATTTCTTCTATGATTCTTGTATTTATCACTCAAACACTAAGGAATGAAGAAATTGGGGAACAATAATTCCTATACTTTTTTTAATTCATGGAGATGATCAACAAGAATTGTTATAGGATTCTCTTGGACACAGATTTAAAAATATGACTAATTTCCTTCAGTGGGAATATATGATCTTACAGTGTAGTATAGAAAACATCTTCACTATCATTTGTGAGATGAGGAAGAATTTACATGTTGTAGAAGGAGAACATCCCTCAAAGCAAAGAGCAAAAGAATATTAAGATAAACTCACTTGCCTTTCTCAGGGAATGCAAACTTGGATGTAGATTCCCTTGAAGTGATGCATACAGTTGTAGACATTAATCAATCAGCATTCAAAGCCCTATCCAGCTCTCTGGAAGCTTCCATTGTCTATTTCAACATTTCAGCTAAATTGCACACAGCTCAAGCCGCATCTCTTCTCATTACCTTCAAATTTGTCCCTTGAGTTCTCTTGAATCTTGGCACCTTTGTAATACTTTCTTTACAACTTTTCCAATACAGAGCATCTGGGCTTGGGTGATGAAATTGAAGACTTCATGAGGAGAGATTTTTACCTTGGGTACTAGAAATTTCCTGAATGTCATCCAAATTTTGACTCATTTTTCTCTGTAACTTGTAAAGTTGCATTTTATTCTTCATTCTTGTTAAATTTCATTTAAACATGAAACAAAATTTCAGGTGTGGACTATTTAAAAAATTTTCTTCTCCTTTGGTATGTGTGTCTTTTCAAATAAAAATGTATTGTTTGAGCCATTCTTGTCATGTCTGTTCTGATCACAAAGTTATCAACAGTTAACACAATACAGGGTCCAGCAGAAGTAACATCATTGAGTGTGGCTGATAGGGTATGTGAATGTCTCACACGAGATGAACAGCAATTTGAACATTTCACCTAAAATGTCGTATGGTATGCTTGAGTGTGATATTGTTTACATGCTTATGATTCTGTAGTAAAAAATTTTTATGTAATAAAAAGGGGCGTTATTTGTGCAGGATCCTGTATTATCCTATGGTATCTTTTGGTAAGTTTGTTAATATACAGAGTAATACGAGCTGAAATGTTCTCAGGGCTTTCTATGGGCCAGGCAGTGTGCCAAATAGGTAATATACATGGTTTCATACAATTTTTACAACAACCCAATAGAGTGGTCCATTTAGTAAATGGAAAAGCAAGGCTTACATAATTTAAGGAGCTTATCCAAGGTCACACAGCTTGTCAGTGTTGGGGCTGATTTTAAAATAAGACCATCTGACTTGAGGCATTATACTTTTATTATATATTTTTTTTGCTACTGTCTCTTTCACATTTGCTAGCAATAAAGAGTGGTGGAGGAAGAGGAACACAGAAGACAGAGAAGGAGGAAGGGGAAAAAAGGAAGAAGGAAGGAAGAATGGAAGGTGAAAGGGAATAGGGGAAGGAGGGAGAGGAAATAATAAAAGAACAGAATATGGAATAAAAGAAGAGAGGAAATGGGGAGGGGAGAAAAGAGGTAAGAAGACAAAGAGGAGGGAATATAAAAGAAAGAGAAAGGAAGGGACAGCCAGGCTAGATTAGCTCAAGGTCTAATCGGTTTTGTATTTTAGGATTTTTAATTTTAATTCTTTTTTTGAAATACCCATGAACTATAAAAATACTTGTCTTTTCAATATAAAGCCATGCACACCTCAGTAAGAAAGCTATATTCCTACTCAGTTTGCCCTGTTTGTGAAACAAGGAAGCTTGCTAATGGACTGATACATCAGTCATCCCCAGTTCACTGATTATGCTGCATGAGAAACAGAAACTTAAAAATACTATTTCCCTCTTCGAGTTTTTAAAAATTCATTGAATTCCTTTACTATTCTCTAAACCACGGTGGCTTGACTGAGATTCCCGCTGACTCTTTCTTATTAGAAACCATTCCCTTGAGAAGCTGTTTTCTTTTTCTTCCCCTAAGTATTCTGTGACTCTAGTGTTTAGTACCAGTGAATAGCAGACTGGTTGTGAAAAAATGTAAGTCAAGGTGTTTCAACCTTAAATGATAATTTATAAAAAATTGCCAGTATAATGCTGGTTTCTTGGAATTCAGAATACATCTGGTTTGCAGCTCAGTAAGTGTCAAGGTGTCAGACTAGAACATGAAAACACTGATTTTATTTGTCTTATATTATTGAAACATGTCTTTTAGAATGGAAAGAGTTTATTGCTGAAGCAGGCCTAGGCACGTGTGATTATATATGTTCACATGTGTGAGTATATGACTGCATGTACCTGGGCATGGGTACACATGAGTATGTATTCATGTGTATGTTCCTATCACCACGGAGGATGGTGCTCACTCTGACTTACTGGACTCCCAGGTCAGAGGATCACAGAGTGAAAGCCTGAAGTCAGATCCATAGCCAGCATGTGGCTTTCATAACTCAAGGCCCAGCAATCTCTCCCCTCACCTTTTCTTGCTACTCTTCCCTAAAGCATCAATGGCAACAAACTCTTTCTCAAACACTTGGGCCATAAAGGAAGATCTGAGAAAACAAACATTTACCCAAGTCGGGGATGTAGGGACTAAATGGCACAGTTGCAGGCTGCCCCCTGAAGCTCTGTCATATGCATGTCTCTTTTTTCCTGCTCTTCCTTTGGCTTTCTCCTGAGGCCAGACAGGTGATCAAAAGTCAACCGTAACTTTTCTCTGCAATATCTCTGTTATTAAAGATTATCTCTGCAATATCTGATGCCTGAGCTAATTACTGCTTCATCATAATGTTTTCCAATTAGATATCCTTTCAACCAGAAAAGAAAAATAAGAGAATAGAAAGGTTAGTTAAACTAGAATCCAACAAAACCAGGATCACACAAAACAAAAGAAATAATGAATCAGGCCGTCCATATTGAAACTCCAGTGCCAGTCTTCCTAAATGCTCTCAATTCTAATTTTAGCTAAATTATCAGGTTGGCTTTTCTATAGAGCACCCATTTGAAAATTGATTGTCAAATTTCTTTATTGCTTATCAAAGGGATGATTAGATTTGTACAGACACATAAACAGTATAATCACTTTCATTTTTGTTACTGGCAGGCTATAGCAAAATGAATAATAATAACTAACATTTATTGAATACTTATACCAGATATTAATCTATGTGTTTTACATCATATTTCATTTAATCATTATTTTCACTGATTACAATCCATGTAAAGATGGCAGGTGCAAAAATTAAGGCCCTGAGAGATTAAACAACTAGTTTCATCACTTTTACATGGTAAAAGCAGAAGATGAAGGACACAGAATGCCTCTAGAATTCATATTTTTGACTGTTACATCATATTCCTAGCTTCACGTTTGTCATATGCCCTGAAGTTTATAAGAATCTTAAATTTATATTATTTAACTCAAACCCAAACTATCTTCCTTGAAATGGACAATAGAAGCAATTGTGAATAGTCTCACAATTTGTAGGTGCTGGATTTAGGATCAGGACCCAGGTTTACTTGTCCAAAGTTCAGGACTTTTTTTTTTTAAGATTTTATTTATTTATTTTTAGACAGAGGAAGAGGGAGGGAGAGAAATGTCAATGTGTCGTTGCCTCTCATGTCCCCCTACTGGGGACTTGGCCCACAACCCAGGCCTGTGCCCTGACTGGGGATCAAACCAGCGACCTTTTGGTTCCCAGGCTGGCGCTCAATCCACTGAGCTACACCAGCCAGGGCGAGACTTTTCTATTGCACTATCATCCCTTTAAGCTTCCTAGTTAGACCCCAATTAAGAGAGCCTTAGCAGTTCTTTTTTAAAACTTTTTCTGCATTTCCTGCAGGATATCATTTTTATCACTTCTCTTTCTGCTTATTTCCTTATGTCTTTGTTCACAGTTCCTACGCTGCCCCAAACTATTATGAAGAATATTCTGATGCAATACACACTCTGTTATACTGATGTGCATTTATACGTGACATTCATAAACTAATATTTATCCATAGTAAATGAAAATATTGCTTTGTTACACACTCAAGTAAGTTTCCCAATCTCTACTTTTGAATTTGATGTCAACATCACAGTTTAAAATGAAAAACAAAACATTAGCTAACATGTCTTTGTTCATTTTTTTGTAGGCTGCAAATGACAAAAATGAAGGTGATTACATTTCTTGTGTACATGTACAAATCCAATGATCTCTTGGGTAAACAATGAAGCTAGACAATTAACTTTAAAATGGGTGCTCTATAGAAAAGCCAACCTGATAATTTAGCTAAGATTACATTGAGACACTTAGAAAGAGTGACACTGGATTTTTAATATGAATCATCGGATTTATTTTGTTTGTTTTATTTTCTTTGACTAATCTTCCAAATCACTCGCAGTTTTTCTCTGGTCATCTACTTGGCCCCCTTTCCTGTATTTGTTCTTCTTCTCCCTTTGTTTATCACCCCCTTTTTCGCTCATATCATCCTGCTGAGTGTGTGCATATATATGTATGCATTTTACATTATAGATTAGCATTTTAGGAAAAAAACACTGACATATCAAGCAGCGATTCATCACATCCCACACTGAAGGCAATGAGGCCGCTACGAAAATCAGCGCTTGGGCTGCTTTAATGCTGTGGGTCATTTCACAGCCCGACAAGTAAATCCTACAATAATCCATCTTGCTATGACAGGGAGATGCAGCATCTTATGTTTTAATAATGTTTCAAGAAAATAGAACCCTATAACTCAGTGGAAGAGAAAGTACAAATCACTTCTAATTAACCCAGAGCATTAATTTGCAAGGCATATTGTAACTCCCAATGAATAACAGATTCTTTCGTATTTATTTTTTGAGCATGATTTTAATCAGTATTAAAATATATATATATTACCCTGGCTGGTGTGGCTCAGTGGATTGAGTGCCAGCCTGTGAACGAAAGGGTCACTGATTCGATTCCCAGTCAGAGTATATGCCTGGATTGCAGGCCAGGTCCCCAGTAGGGGGTGCTCGAGAAGCAATCACGTATTGATGTTTCTCTCCCTCTCTCCTTCCCTTCCCCTCTCTAAAAAATAGATAAAATCTTTATATATATGTGTGTGTGTGTATATATGTACATATATATACGGGATGTATATATGGGATTCTTTCTCTGGTTTAAACACTCTGTTTTCATTGATGGAGGAGAAAACACATAAAACACAAATATCTGCCTACTTGATACTTGTCATTAAATCTGTTTTTTAATCTTTCATGTAACTAATATATATTTTTTAAGATTTAACTATATGTCAGAAGTGCTCAAAGTGCTGGAACTTAGAAAAGGATCATTATATTACTTTTTCCTTTTTGGTGCTTGCTACCTCATACAGAAGATATGTTAACTTAAGGAAGTTTTCCAGAATATGGCCAGGGTGTTGTGAGAACAGACTGCAGAAGAAATAATCTAAGGAAATTTAATTTACAAATACACTTCATTCAAGAACACAAATTAATGTGCCATATTATTTATTTTTATGGAAGGTCCTCACATGCACTTAAAGCAGTTATAAGGATTAACTTTTTCTTTGACTTTTTCTCAAGGGTACAATAAAAAAATAGCCTTTTTCCTAGATCATTTCTATTGCTATCACTAATTCTTTTTTTTTTAGGACTTTATATTTTATTTTATTATTTTTTTTAATTTTTTTTGTTTAATTACAGTTATTTGCATCCTCTCCCCTCCCCCTCCCTTTCCCTCCAGCCCCACCTCCCCCCCAGCCTCCCTCCTCCCCCTTAGTTCTGTCTATGTGTCCTCTACAGTGATTCCTGAAAACTCTTCTCCCCATTGTCCCCTCCCCCCTCTCCCCTGTCTATTGTTAGACTGTTCTTAATTTCAGTGTCTCTGCTTATGTTTTGCTTGCTTTCTGCTTTTGTTGGTTATGATCTGGTTAAAGGTGAGATCATATGGTATTTGTCCCTCATTGCCTGACTTACTTCACTTGGCATAATGCTCTCGAGTTCCATCCATGCTGTTGCAAGGGTATAAGCTCCTTCTTCCTTTCTGCTGCTAGAATTCCATTGTGTAAATGTACCATAGTTTCTTGATCCATTCATTTGTAGATGGGCACTTAGGTTGTTTCCAGCACTTAGCTATTGTGAATTGTGCTGCTATGAACATAGGAGTGCAAAGGTTCTTTTGAATTGGTTTTTCAGAATTCTTAGGGTATAATCCCAGTAGTGGAATTGCTGGGTCGAAAGGCAGTTCCATTTTCATTTTTCTGAGGAAGTTCCATACTGTTTTCCACAATGGCTGCACCAGTCTGCATTCCCACCAACAGTGCAGTAGGGTTCCCTTTTCTCCACATCCCCTCCAACAGTTATCTG